>JAMKCH010029667.1:0-21155 GCA_023653785.1 Ophioderma brevispina | reverse complement strand
GAAATGACATGAAGCTTAATGAGAAATTTTGTTTGTTTCAACCTATCACTTTGTTCAGCACCCCCACTCTGTAACATTGTTTTCTTTTATTTGTTTTGGTTTAACTTAAACGGGGGGAATGCCCGATTTCCAGAAGATAAGTTTTTCATTTTTGATAGAATGGACTCACCCCAAAACTCCATCTCTAATTTTCGCGCTGAATATTTCAATCCGTTTTGATGTGAGACCTAAAACGTGATAGAGTGCTGTGTAAAATTAATATTGTTCACCAAACTGGGGCATATTTTCGCTCAACTTAGACTAAACATCCTTTAGCCCTAGATTTCAACAGTAAATGAAAAATAGTAGCTTTATTCTGATACCAAAATTTGGACACTTCCGGTGAATTTGGGTCCCTGGGACGAGGCTATTAGCGATCGCCATGGACCTTTAAAACGTCTCACAAATCACCAAAATGTTCAGACTTTTTGTGATTCTCATCTCATGATTTTTTGCACTTGCAACTGTTTTTGATCCGGGTTTGATTACGAATGTAAGCTGAAAACGTTAATCACGTATTTCTTCCCAATAATATAAAAAAACATTTGAATGATTAACAGGTTTCATGTCTGTCTGTCTCCTATTTTGGATCCGTATTTCCACCCCTTTCTGCACAGTTCTGCGATTTATTTGCATTACTTTTCCATATGGGAAAAGAAATCGCCCATTCTTCTTACGCCGTTACACACATGAAGGTTAACCAATAGGGGACCGCCTCCCACCACTCTTAGCGTACGTCTTGTACGTAAACGAAAAAAAAACCGAGACCTTTTTACGACCTCTTGAAATCATTTGGTCCGTATTCCAAAAAGTGTTTAACTGTTTAGTTAACAAGTGTATCCTCCGAAATAGTAAGGATAGTGTGATTTTGAAAACACCAAAGCATCAATTTGTCATTCTACCAAAGAAAGTTTATAAAGTCTCATACTTTTAATGAATGATACTTATCCACCTCACTATGTCAAAGTTTCAAACGATTATTGAGTTTAACCGAAGTGTTAAACGTGTTTTGGAATATGTGCCACTAGGTTGAATATAAAATTGCTGAAAAAACAGCTTTGACAATATTTTTTTTTTAAAAAAAAAAATGACCTCGTCATGATATGTCTTCCTTTTTTGCACCAGGCAAAAAGTCTGGTGCTTTTATTAAAAACACACTTGAACAAACCAAGACACACATGACCCACCCTACTTACTCTACAAAAAAACGCAAATGTCAAATATTATTCTTTTATCGTTTCAGATATTTTTTCTTTTTATGCAAAGTACCGCTGTAATTTAAAGATTGCGTGAGAATTCATGGAGTGTGGTTTTTCTTTCATGTCTGCTGGTGTTGGTGAATAATCTTGTTTGGTTGTTCTTCTTTTTCTTGTTTTTGATGTGGATCTTTAAAAAAAATTACAATGCAAACAATATGATTTTGTACAATTCAATTTCCATGCAGATTATTTTGTCACAAGCGTTTTGAGAGAAACAAAAAGACCTGAAATTAATATACACAACAATTGTCCATTTTATTCCAAACCTATCATATGTCTAAAGTCAGGTATTTTCTTAGCTCTCACGCGTACGCCACTGTACTTGCAGTGCCTACATACTACACACGCTCGTCAGTTCATTTGCAACTCCGGCATCGACCGTGTCCACGTGCCTTGGATCGAGTGCTATAATGGCAGTAGTATTTGCATAAGGGAATGTAACTACGCAGGCGCGAAGTCCATCGGTGATTGCCATAGTCGTGGACTAGCACTAAGTCGATTTACGCATGCCGTGAAATCCCCTTTACAGCGTGACACAGCGTGAATATGGTAGCTGTCGTGCGGAAGATCACCGAGGAGGAATTTGGAAGCCACAAGCAACAATGAAATAAGAAGGGATTTTACGGGCGACGAACCGTATTTGAACGATTATTTAAGATCATTTCGATTTTATGTAGTTGTTTACAACATCACCATACATACACATAATTGCATACATATACCTAGGCCCATAATATTACATATACAGTGCATAATTATACATTAAATTACATTCACACATTATCTTCCGAGCATAAACAATACAGGAAATGCGATACATAATGTATAATGTATAACTCCAAAACTTCGGCCGCAGATTTAAGTCAAATTACCTTTTTGGGGTCCTTAGATTAAACTATTAGACTTGGTAACTTTTCACAGTATTGGTGATCGATTTCCAAAATTTGACCCCTGTTATTAGACCTTTGACTCCCGAAAAACCAATTTCCCACCACCAACGATAACTCACTTTTTTTGGTAACTCTTGACACCATACCTACCAAATCAGTTGAAAGCAGCTTCCTTTAATTTTCTTTTCACAGATGAACCTTACTATTAGAGATCCTACTGGTGTGACGGGCTCTAGCAGAGGAAATTCGACAAATTTTTTTAGATACATAATATGTATTCTGAATCTTTTAATAGGGTCTACTTATACCCTGTAAGTAACTGGATGTATATGAATTTTTTATGATGTTTATAACCCTCATGCCTTAGGTTGCTTGCCAGCCTGGATGGCAATGAAAGTTGTGTATGGTATGACTGGCTTTTGGCAGAGATTTTTTTTTTAAATCAGATTATTGATAGGTATTTCTGAATCTTGTATGGGGTATACCTACACCCCGGTAGTATGGATTTTTTATGAGGTTTATAACATCATGCATAGGTGGCATGGCCGCCCTGGAGTGGTACTTAAAGTTGGTGTATGGTGATGGTGGGACTGGCTTGGCAGCAGGATTTGAAAAAAAATCCATATACAATAATTATGTCTGAAAACTTGTATCTGGTATATTTATACCCGTAGTTTTGTAATTTTTTATGAGTATTTAAACCAATCATGCATAGGTGTTGGTTGACTGGCTTTGTGCAGAAGGAATTTGAAAAAAAAGCAGATATTTCATATGTATTTCTAATCTTGTATAGGTACTACTTAAAAAACACATGTTCCTGTAAAAGTGTAATTTTAAGGTGGCTTTTGTCAGTGTTTTGGTGTGTGTCTTTTTTTAGCACAGTCTAATAAATAACAGATGAACTTGTGCTAATCCCGTTGACAACCTGGTAATTGGATATTTCTGGATTTATGACAGTGTTTGTAAGCTGTTTCTATAGCAAGAAGCCAAGATCTTTGATCGAATCACTCTGATTTAGATATATGCTGATGACAGTTTATCTTTTGTATTAACGCTGGACCCAAAGAAGGTTCTAATAGATCGAGAGGCAAACGTTCGTAATCTTAATTCACGTCTCGCATGTTTGTTGGCCGACCACAAGGAAACATCGAGTACAACAATAGAAAGCAATTGATGCCTCCGCTTCTTCCACATACTGTGGTGCCGCTTTGCATATACACTATCGGTATTGATACAAATTGATGTTAAGTGTTAGAGGTGGCCAGGTAATAATAGTGTAACCTTGACATTGTGCTCAGATACTCTTTTTTCTCATAATGCAAGCACGCTTAGGTGAACAGATGTCGGCATTGAGGCGTGTTACTTTAAATCAAGACGACTGATGTGTCATTTCATTCGTGTTGTGGCCATGGGTAGGACAAATTTAACCACCCAATAGCACCCAACATCCACCACTGATATTTGGCGGATTGGTTGTATCGAATTGACATTATGTGTGGATACACGCACCCAACTGAATTATTCCGTCATATTCAAAATGTCAGCGCCACCACAATTAGGGACAACTGGTTTTGAATGCGTTTCCCCCCTTGGTTGGAGCCATCTCACTTCTTTCTCATCGTCTCTGCACTCTTGCTTTTAACATACGTCCAAGTTCCCGATTTTTAACCTCAAGTGGATTAAAAGTGGAACATTATCTTTCGATTTTCCTACGAAAAAAACTATGCAGAGGATGCCTCACCCTCCTAGTTGGTGTATGGTATTGTATTTTATAAAAAAAAAAAAAAAAAAGGGACATAAATACGGGAATAAACCGGACACTCCTCACTCCTTAGCACGATGGTAAACAAAACGGCGATCTCGCGAGATAGCTAGCTGCTCGCGAAACAAATTAAGATATCACATCATCACCAACGGTGGTCCTGCGTATAGACTTCAAAAAATAATACAGGACGATCCTCGTATAGACACTTCCCTAAAATCAAGTTGATTGCACCGTTTTAGTTTCAAAAATAAGCGAAACTTGAAATTATTTGTGATGCCGTTCTTTCTTGTCATTTTCCTGGGTCTACATGTCCACCTGTTCTCCCTTGTCCCGGGATCAACATAACATGGAATGATACAATAAAAATATGAATAATCAATTGCACATAAGACTAAAAAACATACACAAATTACTTAGTTTATTATAAAATTTATTACCAACATAAGCAATTCATCTAATAAATAGCATTTTCTAAACAATGATGTGTTCAGGAGTGATTTTATTGAGGTAGCATCATTCCAGCGTTAGCTCCTCTCACTTTGAGTATGACTTTACAACAAGGTACCAGAAGCAGATGACAGGAGGCCATAGTCATAGAATTAGCACATTTGTTTTTAAAATATTGCACAGATATTAATGGGCCAGCCCCGGAAGACATTAAAACAATTGAGACAAGTGTGAAATTGGCGACGACAAAATAATAGATGGACAGCCCTTCTAATGCTGTTTGTTTTGTTGTCTCCCATCGGGGGGCTAAGGGAAACCAAGTGGAAATCCATAATAAATTATTAAACATCATATACGGTCCTGTTTCCCGCAAATAAAATGTGGCACTGTTCTTGGAACTGACTAAAATGTCCTCATTTATTTCCCCAGTAATCATGACCATAATACCTAGACTTCCGCAAGCAATGGAGCTAAAGAATTCACTTACCGACCCATTATGTGTATAGAAAACCACTTCAAATTCCTTTTCACTGGGAGTGAAAAGGACCATTGTCTATTGTCCCCCCTCGCAGGTTGAGAGATTCAGGTTTTACCTTGATAGACGAGTATTTTGTAAATGACGTAAACACAACATACTTATCCTCATTCACATATAAGTCAATCATGAGCCTTCATAGTGCGTGTCCAATACTTTGACCATATTTTTCATCCTTTATTCAAAATTCGACAAAGGAAGAAAGACAACAACCTCATGCCAGAATGTGGCGGGGCAAGCTTTGACCTACCAACTTTGTGCATAATTTCAATCCGTAACTTATTGCTAACTACATTTTCTATTTCAATTTTAACTGCGTTTTTCAGAATAAACCTTAGGGGAAACACCATATTATAATGTAAACGGTTAGTTTATTGTGAAAGAGACGGGGTATTTTGTTACTGCCAAAACACGACTCGTGTAGGTGGATAACACTGCTATAACAATGTCTTCCGGCTCCGCATAAATAGCCGGGGACGGGGCCATTGTAATATTTTTAGTTAATGGTTTTGCTGAAGTCGTATACATATTCCGTGGAGTCACTGATATGGGGAACGAGAATTGAGGTGTTTTAATTCATTTCTCAAGAAATGTGCCAGTTTAATGCGCGGAACAGACTGTTATATGATTTTAATCATTTTTTGAAATTACACTTGGTTCCCTTAGCCCCTCGATGGGGACTACAGAATTTGTCATATAGTTGGTTGTTTGGTCTACGTCCCATAGTCTAAAAGGTTTCCCAACTAAGGCATTCAAAACTGCCCAGTAGGTGTGCGCATCGGTACACCTAGTATTGCTCTGCCGAGACTTTTTTGATGACGGTCCAGTTTGTTTAGCTGAGTTTGGGGAGCATTTGACCAAATAATGTCACAATAGTCTACTTTGGGCAAAACAATAGACTTGTACAATAATTTCTAAAGTATCTAAAGATAAAAACTTTCTTATGCGATAAAAAAGACCAATATATTTGTGTAAAGAAAGACAAACATTATTTATGTGATGTTCCCATGTTAGTCTTTCGTCGAAAGTAACGCCAAGATATTTGAAATTGGCACACACTCAAGTTTGTTATCATTAATATACACTGTGAGACTGTCAGCAATGGCAATCTTAAGAGCAGAACCAAAAAGCTTTAGTTTTGGAAACATTCAAAGTGAGCCTACGCTTACCCAGCCATTGGGCAATAATTTGCATATCAGTATTTAGAACATCATTTATTTCACTAATATTTCAGCATAGAGATTTATTTTGCTCATTGTTACAGTTTGAGCAAGGTCATTGATATATATATTGTGAATAAAAGTGGCCCAAGAATTGAGCCCTGCGGAACCCCAAACCCCACAACAGATAGATTAGATAGAGCATTACCAACTTTGGTAGCCTGTTTTCTTTCAGAAGATATGAAGTGAATCAGTTTAGTTCCAGACCACAAACACCAACACTCCTGAGTTTTGAGAGAAGGATAGAATGATTGACCGTGTCGAAGGCCTTCTTAAGATTTAAAAAGATGGCCCCAACATAATTATCATGGTCAATATGATTAAGAAGATAGTCCGAAACATCAATAAGTGTAGTGAGTGCAGAGTGCTTGGGTCTGAAGCCACCCTGTTCAGGAGTAAGAATATTGTTAACAGAAAGATATTCATAAATAGACCAGCCTTTCGAAAATTTTCATGATCACTGATAAAATGGATATAGGCCATAATTTCTACCTTTGTGGTTATTGTTAAATACCAAGTCCCAAGCCGGGGTACGTTGTTCAATGTTTTTATCAATCCTGTATCTATTTCGTGACCGCCAACAGAGTGCTATAGACTTAAGTGTGTGCAAAGTGGTTTTTGACTTATTTCTCTAGATCGCGGCCTTTTGTCTTTGTTTTCAACGCCTTTTTCACCAGGTTCCAACAAGATATTGCAGTTAATAAATACCCTCAAATTATTTTCATATGTCTATCCACTTTTGAGAAATTTGCAGATGAAAAAGTGTAAACTCTTTGGACCACTCTGTACTTCTGATATTTGATATTGAATTTTGCCTCAAATATTTAGTTAAAAAGATCTATTAGTACAGTTTGTTATGTTTTCCCGTGGGATTTTTGTGCCAAAATTGTTTTTATTAGCTTACTTTGTCAATTTGGGGTGCTGATTTCAAAATTCTTAGGTGCGATTTTTTTCAACAACGCCTTCAGTCGCCATTTTCGATTTCAAAATGGCCGCCATTGTTCAGTATTTTTTGTCCTATATCTCAACTTAGGAGCAACTTAGAGGAGTAAAATTGGTGGCAATACCCATGTTTGTGATACCAGGGATTCCATTGAAATCATCGTCTTACTTGTAACTGATTTGGTTTGGCTGCCATCTTGAATTTCAAAATGGCCGCCATTTTAAATTATGTTATGTCCTATATCTTGGCGTGTGAGCAACGTGGAAGAGTAAAACTGGTGGCAATACACATTTTTGTGATACTAGAGATTCCATTAACAACACTGGCTTATTTGTATCTAATTTAGCGCTGCCGCCATCTTGGATTTCAAAATGGCCGCCATATCTAATACACTTGTTTTTAAAATCTCAGTATACCAGTAATAAAGCAGTCTAAAATGGTAGCATTGAATGTACTATGATGATAATTCCAATCACTGCATGCCTATTATTTCAAACTCAGCCACCATGGAAGATTTCAAAATGGCCGCCACTAGACAATTTTTTATGTTTTGATTAATAATGTAATGTCAGTGAAATGTAACCCAAATATCAGTATATAAATTACAGATTCTACTATTTTTAAACACTATCCTTGAAATACCTGACTTTTGATCTTGGATTGTCTTTTCAGTACATGAAGATTATTTTCACCATACTGCGTTATTTCGGAAACTTTATTTGAGGTGTAGGTATTAATCAATAATATTTTCGTGAAGCAAAGAAGTTAATACTCTCATGTTATTCACCTTTTTAGAGATACAAAACTTTATCATGCAAACTTGACTAAAATGCGAAGAGGATGTTGTTTTTTTTCATACCCAGTACCTAGTCAGGATACTGGGTTCTTCAGGGCATGTGTAGAGAGTATACTCATCTATGGAGCCGAGACTTGGACCATTTCCCAAATGCTTGGGGACAGGATCAAGAAGAGTACTTAACATCACTTAACATCAGCTGGAGAGATCATATTTCCAACAATGAGGTATATGGAGATATACCACTCCTATCAAACCATTAAAAAGAGACGTCTCCAGTTTGCAGGTCCCTGCGTACGGATACCTGACTAACCTATCTCTCACCTGATTTTCTGGACACCACCTGGAGGATGAAAACTTTGCCGTGGCAGGAAACCTAGTTATCCTGATGTCATTGCTAAGGATATTGTAACGAACCAAGGGGTAGGGGTCCGTTGGTCTAAATAGGAAATTAGGGAATAATCTTGCCGTGTGGACTTCTATACTTACCAGGACCTAAAAAGGATGGACGTGACGTGATCTTCAAGTCTAGATGTGGCTGATGGTCGACATAACACGATATACTTCTTATACTTATGGTAGCGTCTAAATGAGTCGTTCATTCACCTTTTATCATAATGTATTCAAATTAAACCTCTTTCATGGTATCTCAATCAATCAAGAATTTGCACCTGTGATGCATCAAAATGTCTGTGCCAATATATCTTGATGCACATTCTGTATAGAGAAAGCTCTAATCACGAAGACTGCCGTCTTGACGGATCTCTAAACAGCTCAGACGACATAGTAGCTCTTCAACTACAGGCATTGGCAAAGTGCACGTTGTATATCATAATTTGTCTTTCATGTTGTGCTATAATCTTGAATACCTTTCCGATTGTTCAACTCTTAGAATATCTTTACCTAATATAATTGTAAACTTTCACCATGGAATCGAAACACCAAGTGACAAACTTGTGATGCACCTCTTTGAGGGAAATATAATAATCACTGAGCGTGTAACAAGAACTTTTATTTGTCGCATCTCATTGTACGATATACATCAATTAGCTCTATATGAGTATTTACTATTTCTTACCTACAAGGCCTATATTTCCCTTGCATAATGCATCTGATATTTGTCACTAGCATTTTGACTTCCTGTAAGTCACAACTCATAAAAAGGACACAAGGACAACTATTTACATGCAAGTGTCGTGCTATTATTATTTTGGTTCTTATCTCAAATCATTACATTAGCTGCTTTCTATTGATCAAACCTTTCGAGCTCAGCATAGACCATGGCCACTTATTTAGAGATAAATCTAATCTTAGGGACCAACGACTGGAGAAACATTGGTGTGAGAAACCCAACTAAGCCATAAGTCCCAAATCTTCTGATAATTTGTCACTCGATTTGAACTGGGGGCTTAGACGCACCATTACCGGAGGAACAATAGCCCTTAGTGAAGGGTCAGTTTAGGACGCAATATGGATCAAGGTAGGTGGAAATTTTCCAGGACGTTATACTGGGGTAATTTGCATAGTGACTCTTTATAGACGATGTCAATGGGCCAAGGGAACACACTCAAATTGGTTTTGTATTGGACGAGGAGGTTGAGTATATGGGGGGACGTGGGGTTTGTCTGGTGAAGAGCATGGGTTTTTTGAAGGGGCATGAATAAAGGCGGTCTTTTATCTGGAGAACAACATGGGTGTTGTGAAAGGACAGAATATGAGGTGGGGTGTCTGAGACGGATGGGGGTGTGTGTGTACAAGGGGTAGTTCTAAGGGGGATGTGGAGGATGTGGGGGTATGTTTGGAGAAGGGTATTGTGTTTGCAAGTGCAGAATGTGGGGGCGTAGGGTATGTGTGTGTTGGAGGGACGTCGCCACCGCACAGGGCGGCCCAAGGCCCACTGACGCATTTTCCATTTTCTCCGGTATTTATACCCTTCAGCGCGTACACCAAACTTCCAAAATGCCTCTGATTGGTTACTTTATCACTAAATACTTTCCAAAGACTCCAATTGGCCAATTTTGGTTACAACTACCGGAGTCACTATTGAATTATGTCAATGAGACATTGTATGCGCGCTGAGACTCTTTTACTCATCAGGCATTCAATACTCTACGCACCTTACTAGCTAATGTGAAAAGTTACAGATTTCTACAAGACCGATTTTAGGCCTAAATTGGGTATATTTTTGACAATTTCTTTAAATATAATTAAAATAATAAAAATCTGGCCTGGTTATGCTGTGAAGAATAATACGAGGAAGGTTCTGGGTTATCTGAAAGGAGGAATTTCCCTGCCGAACTTCAGAAATCTCCATATAAATAATCAGAATGGCTGTTGTAACTTTCGTCTGCACGGAGGTAAACATCGAATTATTTCGAGCGTTTTTAACCTCAAATCATGGAATTACTTTAAAATAATGAATTGGCTGAATACTGAGGATAATATCAGTCACTCTACAAGGTCTGCCATTTCGCAATTGTTCGTAAGTACACTCGTTTTAATGGATGGGAAAATGACAACCAAAATTCTGCAACCTTGCTTGCACAGTGTTTGTACATTATCAAATCATACGCAAATGGGCTAGGCCTCCTTTTGTTACAATATTGGATTGTATGCAAGTGAAACCCAGCAACTCATGAAGGATAAGGCAACCTGGTACAAATTTGTCTCAGCTGCTTTCGATGTTCCGTCTACGGACAACAGATGATGATGATGAGTCAGGATAGCCCTCTGGACTTGTTACGTTGTGATCATTTACAGAGCGCTGTTCTTGGCAAATGTGCTGCATTTGCTGTTCTTGACATACACCATGCACAAAAACTTTTCAAGAACATTTAACATGCTGTCTAGGTCGAAACTATCCTCACAAAATTTCTGGAATACACTCATTGCGTCACAGCTTGAATCTAGGCTTTATCCACATACTCTTAAATATGCCAGCAAATTTTCGCTTCCAACTGCTGAACACCTTGCACGTACAGGCTGATTCAAAAAGAAGTTTACTCATTTTTATTGTAGTGTAGTAAAAAATCTGTAAGGAATTCCTTGTAAAGTAATATACCATTAGAAAGAGCAGTTTCTGAATGTCTAAATTAAAAAAGAATTTTTTAATTTGCTCGTGCCAAATCCGAGTTATACTAATTTGAATAAAACCACCCATGTACACATCTGGGTAACTTGCTTCAGTTGCTATTTACCCCAAATCAGTAATATGTGAACAAGAAAGTCTCCATTGGTTTGCAACTTTCAATGTCAAAATGATTTTTTTTCTTTTATACTAAATATCCATCTATCAAGAGCAAAATTCTAAATGCTGACAATTTTAAATGATATGGAATTTTGAATCTCGCGAGTGTCTAGCACTGTTTCCACTTGGTAGAGTTCTCTTAGAAGAAACAAATCATTGCATGTTTTGCAATTCTTGATCAGAAATAATTGCAGAAACAGATGAGTTTACGATGAAAAATAGGTATATTACAATGTTTGATGAAAAGGAAGATGAACTGAATTTTCGCCTGATGTATGGTTCTTGAATATAAAAACAAAACTTTAATTTTGACAATAAAAGTTGCGAACCAATGGATCTGTCTTGTTTACGCTTTATTGATTTGTCCTGAATAGAAACTGATGCAAGTTACCCAGATGTGTGCAGTCAGTAAAATGGGTGATTTTATTTAAATGAGTATAACCCGGGTTTGGCATGTGCAAATTCAAACATTCTTTTTTTAATTTAGACCTGCAGAAATTGCTCTTTGCGATGATATATTACTCTACAGTGACTTCCGTTTAGATTTTTTACTAAACCACGACAAATATTTGCACTTAACTATCTTGTGGTACCAAAACATAGGAATCAGATGTTGAACAAGGAAAATAGACGGGGTCCCCCCCCCCCAGTGATTTCTTACCAACAATGGCTCAAGTAGAAGATGGTTAAATTGGATTCACGATTAAATTTGATTCATAAAATAGTCTTAATTTTTTAAACCCATTTTTTTTCTCTATACCCTCAATAACCATGGTAATATTTATATAGAAATTAATTTGGTGAATACTGAAGTGTATTTTACGGCAAGCTGCTCTAAGGAGCATATTAACACCACTGGCGAGTGCCAAATTGTGTAAAACGTTTTTCTATGGAGTGCGAACTGCGCACTGTGGTGAGATTGCGATTTATTCCGTATTGAAATATGTGTTTACACAATTTGGCACTCGACGACCCTCTAAAGCTAATATCGTGCCATTATTACTCTATGGTGCTCAATGACAAAGGAATGCAGCGTTTTATTTAGCGCGATCAGAGCCCCAATGTTCGTCTTACATAATTGTATAGATTGCCTTAGTTTTTGCAAACAAAATTACGATTATACTATACATGAATCTTACATTAATGTTGTTATAAAGTAAATAAGTGGATTAAAATCACACCGTGCTTTATGATACTGAGTGTGTACCTTATATTGAACAAAAAATAGACATTTTTTTAATGTATCCCAGTTAATCCATCATCGATTTTACGAATTACATACTTCTGCCCAAATCGGTAAAGATGGATGTCGATAAGAACGCTGAAAAAAAGGAGAAATATTCAATCATAACAGCAGATGAAGAGGCTCATGTACATCACAGCCTCATAATAATTCAGATTTCATTTTTTTATAATTCACTATTTCTATCGACTTTTTACTTTTTAAGTAAAGCCTGCCTTTAGCGCAATGATATGCTATCTTTACAAATTTGATTTATACTAGTACAGCTTATAGTCGGAGAGATATGGTCAAGTTATGGCCTGACCGTAAAGTTGAGATTATACACATTTTTTTTTGCTGAAAATGATAGATAAGGGTTTGTAGAATAAGAATCTGCCGGGTGCCACCTGGGCATCCTTGGGCATTTTGAGAAATCCAAGATGGCGTCAATTATTTGTTGAAGATATCACGTTTTTTTTGGCTGCCATATTGATTGACGTCATGTGACAACTTTAAAAGTGTCAGAAATACATTTATTGTGACTAACAACATAAGCTAAGTACTTCATGTTTATTTTTAATCGCAGGTATTTGCTGTTATAGGGCATATTTAAAATTATTAGATTTGGCTTCCATTTTGAATTTGAAGTGTGACTCAATATTACAAGTGCCATGCACTTGTTCATTGGGTCCTATAGTAGTAACTCCACATTTTGATAGTATAGGGTTGAATAGATAATTATCATTTATGGCGACGCCATCTTGGATTTCTCAAAATGCCCAAGGATGCCCAGGTGGCACCCGGCAGATTATTATTCTACACACCCTAATCTATCATTTCAGCAAAAAAAGTGTATATACTCAACTGTACGGTCACATGAACGTTCTCTCTGACTATTACCATAGCAGACAGCAACGTTCCGCAGAGAATGGATTACACAAACATAAGTTTATGCAATGCTGCCATTTGAAAACACAGACATTTACTTCGGATTTCCCAAGAAAAATCATGGACCGTGTAGGATTTTTTTTGGCCTAAAATGGTTCCTTTTATACCACCTGATGCCGTTAAACAGGGAAAAATATATCCGGTCACGGATTTTTGATTCAAAACATTATTATTAAACCCCGATATCAAATTTCCACATATCTACTAACGTCTGTTGAAGAGACTCTATTTGAACAACGACAGGCATAACAATAGTTCAGCGGGATGTTGTCGGCTGCTATGACAGCTTACATTGTATTGGAAGATCTTACCCTATACGAAAAAGCTTTTTCACAATATCCTCCGAATAATTCTGATCATATGCATTCAAATGTGTTCTCGAAATTTTTACAAAATCTTCCGTTCGAACAGGTTATCCCCATACAATGATTAGCTGTTTAAAAGAAAGTAAGGAAGATCTCGGTTACAGATGGCTATACAGTGTTGTGCTTTAAATATATCTACCAAAAACACGTTGGCAACGTAAAATGCCAAGTTTTAAAAAGAGTACGAGCCATATAAAGTTAATAAATGTAAAGAGAGCACCATGTATACTCAAGTGCGGCTGCCCCATTGGCAAACTTGGTCCTATTTCTTCTTTTCGGAATTGCTTTGTTGAGAATGTCCATGATATTTCATTAAAGGAACCATCATCATAATACCAAATTGTTGATTTAAATAATTCCATGCACTTGTTCTTGTTTAAGGTTATATTGGCAGTTGAGTTTGGAATTCGTATTCCTATTTCTTGTGTAAAGGCCGTCTTGTTCTGACTTGAATACTTTTCAAGTTGATACTGCTTAGTTTCGTTTGTTTTCTTGTTTGATGTCTTATTGTTGGAGATTGGTCTTATTTCAATGATTCAGAGACTGGTCGAGTGCAGATACGGAATAAAGCCCAAACTCGTTGTAACATCATCCACGCGGCGCAATTCTTTTCCCATTGAAATTGTGTTCCGACTGCTATTCTTCAAGGTATGTTGGTTATGAGTTCTGTGATAGAGTTCAAGTCACGTTTCTGGGTACTTTTTGTACCAGTCTTTCCCTGAGATACCCTGGTAGGAAGAAGAGTATTAAAGAACAAAGGAAGGTTCCCGCTGCTCTGGTTGCCTCATAAGAAGAGGAACTGTTTTGAACTCGGTATTATTACATCAGCGCCTCTAGCATAAAATCTATAAATGTATATTTAGGCTGTATGGAGAGTAATGATAATAATAAATAAATGTCTGCATTTATATAGCGCCTTTCACAATGTATCAAAGCGCTTTACATTTATTCCGCTGCCACTAGAATATGTCAGCTGCCTTACAAATGCCCAATGCATACGTCATACCTTTGGGCGGTGCTCAGTGGACATTACCTTATTCCTAACAGCTCCCAATTTTGAACCGGGGGGGAGAGGGGCAAGCGGGGTAAAGTGTCCATGTGCACAACACATTGACTCAGCGGGACGTTCGAACCAGAACTTGCCGGGTCATGAGTCGGGTGTGGATCCACGGACCACATGTACCCCACATGTAAATAATAGTGGGAAGTGGCAATTTCTTTGCATTGTAGAAGAAATGGACAAGTTTGGTCACAATGGGCAGCCGCACTTGAGTATACTTGGTGTCTCTTTATATTTATGAACTTTAGTATGCACGATTTTTTTTTAAACTTGCGCTTGTTTACGTTGCCAAGGTTTTTTTTTTTTTTATTTGTAGATTTCCTTTATTTTTGTAAAAATGAAATAGCTGTGCAAGTAGCAGTTGGTCAATTTGCAAAAGAAATCTGTTTCTCATTAACAGTTTATACACTTTAGTGAGTTGGGCGTGATTATACATACGTTGTATGTTGTATCGCTGCCGACCTGGCACGTGATGTGTTGTTTAATATTAAGTGAAGCAAAGTATGTTTAGGAATAAGTATTGACAATGTTTTATTAATTTAAGTATTCGAAATCGATGTTTTTTTTCTCGGTATATCAGATAAAGTGTTTTGGTTTCTATGACTGTCTAACATTGATAATAAAATATTAAGAGCTTTAAGGTCCATGGGCTATCCATTTTTTTTGGACATGTTTTTTCCTTCAGTTACTGGAGGATATTCAGATGTAGGTTTCTGCAATTTTAGGCCTTTCACAAAATTAAATTAAAAGGGCCATATAAATTGGGGAGAGGAAATGTGTTTAGTTCCTTTTTTGATAATACACGTAGTTTACGTTTTTAAAAGAAAGGAATGAGTTACTGCTTTGATCAGTAAGACGTATTTTACCAGGAGGACACGTAGGCATTATATTGCCATTACAATTAAGGGAACCGCCTGTTAATTTCTCGATAAGACTTATAAATTGTAAAGAGCAACTCGCATCCTCCTGGTACAATTTTAAATTGATTCTCTTCCACTCCCCTTCAATGGTCAGGGTGACGTTAGCCTACAGAACCAAAATTAAAGAGAATGACCAAACCGACTGAATAATAGCAGAATTTTAATGGGCCACCACGGAATCGAATGACAACAACAGATATCCAAATTAAAATTCAAATAAGTCTTATCGCTTACACCGCCCGCGCCACGTAGGAAGCTTACAGAACAAAACTTACGGGATTGTTGTATGTAGACGTGATGTTCAGTAGTGTGTGACCAAAAGAATCCCGTTAAAACATCATTTTCTTTGTATTGAAGTCAATTATTTGCAATGTTAGCAGTAAAAGGCACAATCATGATGAAATAGAAATTTGTACTAAATTTTGCCAATATTCGTGTCGTATAATAAAGGTTGTAGGTCTGTGAGAACGTTTTTGAAGTTTTCCTATTTGTCACTAATAATCGTTAATGAAATGACCGTTTGAATTTTGAAATGCATTTCTAACTCGTCGTTTCGTTCCTCAATACCATATCTTGACTCGTGAAATGTGTCAGATATACTTTTGAGGGTTGAAATGCATGCGGGCTTTGTATTACGAGTAGTTAAGGGATCGTTAACGATACTACCACCTAGTGGTTTTACCCGTCAACACGGTCTCAACAAAGGGAAGTTTGTTCTGTTAATATACTCACGGGGTGGTGTGTTTGGCACTTGTCTCATGGGCGTTATGATGCTTTTTTGCTGTTTTCTTGTGTGTTTGTTTGGTTGGGGTTTTTTGTGTGTTATTTTTTAAAACTTGGTGCACATACCGTGTGTCTTAATGACACTGTATCAAAACTGCCGGTTGAAAGTGCTCAAGTCTTACGAAGGCGAAAACACATTTGAAAAACCAAAAAGGTTCTGATTTAGAACTTCATAGCTACGGGGGGGCGCCGATGTTCAATACTGGCAAGTGTGAGATTTTGACCACCCTCATGCTCCTGGAGAATAGGTTGTGGCAACTGTTCAGAGCGGAGCAATTCATTAAATTGAGTACTGACCAAATAGTAGTAGCGAATTTATGTAATTGTTATCAAGGATTAACCATCGTCTTACCAGGGGGGGGGGGGGGTTACCCCCCCCCTACCGAACTTTGCTCCGGTGCGCTTAAAAAATGACTAAATTTTGCGTAAAAAGCCTTCCGGGTAATCGTTTCTACCTTTCCGCCGTCATTTAGCGAAAAAAACATGTGAAGTAGCACCTTCACCGGGATTAGGATGCCGTCAAAGTCGAGGGTACGGGGGGGGTGGTTGCCACCAAGAAATCAGTAGTAGTACATTTTTGAAATTATTATGCATAGCATTGCTCTAAAAACTCGTTTTATGTAAAAACTAGTCAATTGCATCATTTAGAGCTGCAAGCCACATGAAAATCCGATATTCCTAACTTTTTTAGCGCAAATCGGATTTTTCGCCTATTTCTGTGGAAAATGCCAATTTGGCCGACTCGCGGATTTTGAACGTCATTGTGACGCCATACTAGGTATGTTAGTATTATTTTGGTATCAATGGAAAGAGGAGGGACATAGCTATCATTGGTATCAAAATCATAAGCATTGGGTGCTTTATAACGAATTTCGAGGGGGGTGGTAACCACCCCCCCCCCCCTTGGTAAACCGTGTTACAAAAAGGCTTGTTAAGTCTGGCACACCAATCCTCGCTTTTCTTGTGGTTAGGTAACTGACCTTATGATACAGTGGTTCTCGGGTCGAAATCTTACTACTTCCTCTTTTTCGTTCGTTTTTTCAGGTTAGAGTGAAAAATTCTAAGTCCAAAAAAGATAAGCAAAAGAGTAGCTGAACGTTGAGGTTAGTGAGGGAGACCGCATGCTGGGAGCATGGGTGGTGGTCAAAAACTACCGCGTGCGTTCGGTACTAGAATTAGGATTTTTGAGGTTGCCGAGCTCTTTGGAAAAAAAAAAATCCCTAAGTCGGCATGAATTGCCTGATTTAAGGTTGCAAACAAGAAGATTTTGAGGCACCCAAATATTGTGTCATAATAGTAGGCGGTTTCATATAGGATTACACACTCAAAAGATTTTTCTTGCCTTGTGTTTCGATAAGAATGTCTTAAAAGAGAGAAAAAAAAAGGGCGATTTGGATTTCAATGTAAAACATAGGCTGAATTTTGTATTTGCTCCTATACGAAATTAAAAAATTTCACAATTTTTGTACCAAAGAAACCTTTCTCGGCTTAATCATTTTCAGATGGGGATATTTTGATGGAAAGCTTTACATCAGGGCAAAAATCAGTACTTTAGATTTTTAAAGGACACCACAATTATGAAATCTCTCGTTGCACCTTTAATTCCCCCCAAACCGCCTGATGAATTCCTTTAATTTTACCATACGACAACTTTTAGTTCGTAGAAGAAATTCCGAGAAACGTGCATTTGAAAATTCAATTTTCGCAACATTTCAAAAATCCCTTGAGTGCTAGAACGCTAGCTATTGTCTGTTTAATTAACTTAGATGTCCGGTTTTAATTAATTATTTCAAAAAATATACGCTTTCGAAAAAAATCACGAAAGAAAAGTGTTATTCACCATTGGACCCAACAAGATCATTGGGTTCCAACTTGAAAAACATATTTCTTCTTTGGATTTTTATTCAATTTACACTGATTTTACTGGCAAACGACAACAAACTGGGTCCAGGTGAATATTGACTTGTGGACTCTGAAACTTTGGAATGGCAGGCCCATTCGTGAATTAGGGGCGCTTCAAAAGTAAATAAGAACAATTATTGATTCGTGGACCCTACTTTGATTCAGGTGTTGTTGTGCATTAATGCATGGGTATATAATGCATCGTTGAAATACCGATACTTTTGATAGAGGCCCTGTCTGTTTTATTCATTTGGTAATGAACAAAAGAATCATACAGCTCTCCTATAATGCCGTCCATTCAAGTTAATGTCGTGTGACTCCTTGAATATATCTCTTTTGTATTGCAAAAATTCAGTGCAAATAACAACGGTTCGGATTTTGTCCTGTTGAACAAAGTTGGCATTATTCATTACATACCAGTGGCGCATATTGAAGTGAATCATTCCTCGACGACAACTTTTCAACCTACAAAGTGGAGTCAATGATACCTTCCACAAAAACGTAATTGCCAATGGTACCAAACCTTTATTCGCTCATTTTCAAAACGAGGGTAAAATACCCAGATTACAATAAATTTGAAGGTTTAAAATGTGCCATTCCTTTTGTCATGTAAAAAACGTCTTAGAATAAGGTCCAAGGATACCCAACAACTTTCTTTTCGTGATTTATTTCGAACGTGCGTATTTTTGAACTAATTAATAAAACCAGACATCTAAGTTAATTGAACAGACAGTAGTACATGAAACCATTGCACTCAATGCAACACAACGTATACCCGACGTATTGTCAGGAGCTGGCTCATGTCAACCAGATTTTGCTCAATTTTACTTTCCAAGACTTGATTTTTCATACAGTTGGCACAAAAAGTATCTCGGCATGTTTTGCGATCAGTATTGTGCCAAAGTCCGATAATTTTGAAAGTTTTCGAAAATAAACATTTTGTTTCCTAGCTCTTGCGCTTTCATTTAACACATGGCTTGTAAAAGAGCGTACAAAAATGACTGCGATAGAATGTCCGAAAGATGCAAAAACTTCAAACCAAAAGTTGCAGTTGTTTTATTTTTCAATGGTCACTGTATGTACAAAGCACTAATACGTGTGTATTGATTTTACACAAAGAGGGTTTCCGACTGAAAGCCTACTTGCAATATTGATTGTGGTCCGCGTGTTCGTGTCGCAGTACAGGGTGAGTCAGAAAAAATACAAACAAATGAGGGTGTTTTTTATGAAGAATCATTAACGGAATTTACCAAGTTTATTAATGTGTTAGATAGTCTGTTTAATCAGCTTTCACAATAATTTTAAATTTTTAAAATCGATCAAGCCATTCAAAGGCTACAGTTATTTTTGTGAAGGTATCCATTTCCTGACCCGGACAAATTGCACACTGACTGTACACACGAGACTCGTTACTACTCATTGCTACGCAGCCCCGGGTATGAGGGAATATCAGGGTCATAATTCAAAGGTCGAAACCGCGTAGGTCGTCCTCGAACAGGCCGTACCCTTGCACGTCGTCCTCGAACAGGTCGTCCTCGAACAGGCCGTACCCTTGTAGGTCGTCCTCGAACAGGCCGTACCCTTGCACGTCGTCCTCGAACAGGCCGTACCCTTGCAGGTCGTCCTCGAACATGCCGTACCCTTGCACGTCGTCCTTGAACAGGTCGTCCCCGAGCAGGCCGTACCCTTGCAGGTCGTCCTCGAAAAGGCCGTACCTTCGTAGATCGTATTCATGATGAGCAGAATTGAAACGCTCGTGCCTTCGCGTAGCTCGTCCTAGTGTAGAGCGCAACGTGTACGGGCGACACTCCACTGTCCAATTGATTGTTTGTTTGATTGTTTGATTGTTTGAACGATTGTTTGAATGATTGTTTGAACGATTGTTTGAACGATTGTTTGAACGATTGTTTCAATGATTGAATGACTGCATGAATGCGGCAATTGATCCCGGCCTGGGTGGTCAGTTTTACAGTGTTCAGTCATGGAAATGGTGACGTTTTAGTTGTAGTAAATGAAATAACCGGCAATATCTTGTTATAAGCCCCGTAATAATGACGTCACAATTTGACCGCCTAGCTTACTGAAAACTTGTTGATGAACTATTTTTACTGACCTCTATACACGAATCCGACGGGGAAGCCTCGAAAGGACACCCTCTACGTTGCCGCCATTACTGCACTGTTAAAAAATGTCCGTAAATTACGGAAATTTCTGGCAGCAGTATTTCCAGTAATTTTTAGGGTAAATTTACAGAAATTTCTGTCAATTAACGGAACTTTGACAGTAATTTTACAGAAATTTGTCTCATATTATGGAAAAAAAATATGTATTTTAACAGAATTTTTCCGTAATTTAAAATTACGGAACCAAAAAAAAAAGTCCGGAAATATTGCTGCCAGAAATTTTTGAAATATTTCCGTAAATTAACATTTTTAGCTATTTTTTATGTTTTTTGTTTTTTATTTTTATTGTTTTCTAAAACAGATTTTTCCGTAAATTACGGAAAATCTGTTTTCTTAATTTACGGAAATTTTTAACAGTGTGGGGGGCATCCCGGCCACCAAACACACAGTACACACACGCCGCATATTGCCTTTTACGAGCTTAACGAACGAAATAAGAATTTACAACCTACCTTTTTCGCAATTTTTAACAATTTTCACCGTTTATTTATATGGATTTAAGGAAGGATGATGTCAGGGACTGGCCTAAACTGGAATTCCAGGGCAAGTGTCTTACTGTTGTTGTAAAAATTGAAGGTTACCTCGCCCACTTTGCGTGACTGAGAAATGAACGCTTATGGTTAGAATACGT
>JAMKCH010029666.1:0-21064 GCA_023653785.1 Ophioderma brevispina | reverse complement strand
ACTATATCATGCTTCTTTATTCTTGCAAACCAGCCTTGCATTTCCTTCCAAATATTTGCAATCTACCATTTTCTACAAACCAACCATTTACTCCATTTATAATTCTATAATCAAATATTTCATTATTAATTACACAAAATCAAACCTTATTTTTCAGCACTGTAATTAAAAAGCCTAATTCAATGTCACAAAAGATTTCAAACTGCCAAAAAAACATGATTCATTAACGATTGACCGTGCAATTCCTTTTTAAAGGAATATGTTTATGACTCTTACACGAAAGATAACACTAATGTGAGAGATCTGTACATGTAGGTCAAAGGTCATATCTCTGAAACCTCCCCACTACTTTTCAAAGAAGTACATTGACCGATTCTTATTTGTACTTGGTCAAAGAAATCAATGGTCCAAGACTTGTCAGGGTGTGTGCAGATTGACCTCAAATGACCCCATATATGAACTTTGACCCTGTTAGGTGCATGTTCCTGCCAGGGGATCTTGCAAGTTTTAACTTTCAGTAGTTTTGGGCATTTCATGGGGAAGCACCTCTAATAGCTGAAAATAGGCTGATTTTGCATGTTTTGGCATGAACCCGGGGGGGGGGGGGGGCACCCCGAAAAGCACCCCAAGATACACCACTGGTTAACCTCAGGGGGATTAATTTCAATCCCATAAATATATTTTTGCCTATAGGCTTTAATGTGTACCATTTGTAGAAATAACAATCCGGAGAACTGTAAAAATAACCAAAAAAATTATCGATACTAAAATGTCCTACTTTACGGTGTTTAAGGTCAATGTGCACAAATTGATATTCAATGTTGCAACTACATGTATAAACATGATAAATATAAAAATGAGTAAGTGCCAAAAAAGGGTCAGCTTGCTCTTAAACAGACAATATCCTGGAAGGGTGACACACATGCTGATATGATTGTTTTGATGATATCAATTATCATAAGTAGTGAATTCTGTAAGTAATACATTTGAATAATTGCCAAATTTATAATGTTACAAGATTTTTTTTATAGAAAGATGTCTTCCCATAGTTTTCTTACACACAATATTGTTTGAAGAATTCAAAAGTAAAATGTGCAGACATGTTTGCTCACATCCCAAAAAATAGGAACAAACTTGTAAATAAACAAAAATACAAGTAAATATCCAACAAATATTATAATGTGGGAACCTGCAAGTGGATTAATTTAGTTATGAATTATGATTATAATTAATTTTGATTATACTTTGATTACCACCAAATAGGCCGGCCTCATAACAGTGCGAACTGACATGGAATAATGTAGGCGCAATACAACGCAAGAGATGCACTGCAGTGTGTATATTTTGCGTGTATGATTCTGAGGAAACGCTCAAGTACATTTGGTTTACTTTATGGGTGGAACGATAATAACAAGATAATTACCACCTATTTGGTGGTAATCAAACTACAAAATAGTTTTTGAAGTTATTTTTTACCAATAATTACACATGCTGGACAGTAGACTTGTTCTTTTGTGAAGCTATTCACCATGTTTACAGCAAGGAAACATGTCATATGTAGCAGAACTGAAAGTTGACTTTACTTGACATAATTTGCTTGATATGGTCACATGCATGTGGGTTGATATAACACTAGCCCCAAGGCTGCCAACTTTAATGCATCGTGTCTACTTCCATGGAAATTGTAATTTTATCAGCAGTTTGCTTTAAAGATGACCAACATTTCAAGCAAAGTGAATACAGTTAATGCCCAACTAAAAATTTTACTTTGTGAGGAAATTGGTGATTTGAGGAGGAAGTGTGCGCACCCCGGTTTGCCAAAAATTATACAAAATCGGCCTATATTTACTTATCAGAGGTCCCCGCACCCCAACTGCACCCCAAGGTCCCAGACCTGGGTACACCCCTGAGTAGCATTTACTGGTAGATGTGTGCACATGCGTGGGTTGTGTATGTGTGTATGTGTGCATGGGTGGTTGGAGAGGGTGTGTGTACTACTCTGAAAGTAGTTCATAATTGCTATTAGGGTATCTCTTAGGAAAAAAGGATGGGTAGCCTAACACTGTTTTGGTTTCTAGCCCCTCTCCCGAGAGGAAGGGAAGGGGTAAAGGAAAAGAAGCTAAAGAAGATTGGACATCCGCAGTGGGATTCAAACCCAGGGCCTCTGGCGCACCATTCCCATGAGCAGGGATGGCAAGCCATGAGGGAGTAGCGATTTCGTGCCCATATGGCCAGCGATTTCGTGCCATGACGTCATCGCATCTTTTTTGACTTAGTGCATTTTCTAGCCTCAGCTTACAGTGAGGTTTGGTCGTGATAGGGTAAATGATATAAGTAGAGACACTGTTTTCAGGCATGAAGCTATCCCGGTCATTCCAAGAAGGTAAGTACACAGATCAAATCTGTGTTAGTGGGATATAGATAGACTCACATTCTGTGGGCGTAGGGGCAAGTTCTGGTCATGTGCAAACAAAATCCCATTTGCAGGCAAGTGTCCCACTCACAGTGGCAACAGTTTGAATAAGAGGCTGATTTAACATACCGTATTGTTCCTAATAAACGCCCCGGGGGCGGTGCATTTTTCAAAAGGGAGGGCGTTTATTAGAGTCAAAATGGAAAGCCAAAAATCCCGCAAAAAGCACCTTACACACTTATTTTCGCTGATTACCAATAATACAAACGAACGAGCAGGGGGACGCTGTTTTCGCACCTCCCGAGGTCAAAGTTCCATACTAATTAAACTATTACAACTGTGCACAACAGCGATTGTGATACGGATTACGACAGTCCCGGCCATTAAATCATGTGATTTCGGTAAGCTTAACTCATTTTCTTGAATCGTTTTTCAATCCAAAAGTCCTAGGGGGGGCGTTTATTAGAGCAGGGGCGTTTATTAGGAACAACACGGTACATGTATATCCATCTTTTCCTTCCCGAATTTCCTTAACAAATTTTTCCGATGCCCCTCCCCACCACTCTCTTCAGCAAATTGAATTAGGCATGGAAAAATGCTTTGAAAAGTTGTCCTCAAACAGGTTACTAATTCAGGAACCGACAAGGCATCATCACTCTCAGTGTACTGCTGTTAGGCGCATAACCAGCATTGTCAGTCGCACTGTGAGGGTGGGGGAAATGTCAGCGTTGTTCCCATTTTACTTTTTTTTACCATTTAAATTTTTTTCTGGCTTACTGAGCTTCCTGGGTATGCATAGATCTTGTTCACGTCACTTCCAAAATCTGAAGGACTAAAACAATTACCATTACAAATTTTGTCATTTTTAAGCATCATAAGAAACACATACAGTGCAGAAGAGGAATCTCGAGTATTTTGTTAAACCAAGAACAAGAAACATTCTTTCCCCCTTTCCTTTCTTCCTCTCCTGTCTCCCCTACTCATCCCTATTTTGTCCTCTTTGTCGTCCCTATAGTCCCTTCGAGGGACTTCACCCCCTTCCTGGTTATGCCACTGACTGCTGTATATGGGTTATTGATGAATTTGGCAAGCAAAAACCTTATGCAACTTGCACAAGTCTATTTTACACTATTTATTATCATTATCATTATTTATTGTCATTATTACACACGTCACCCGCCATTTACATAAGTTACATAATGCTTCATCACTGACTTATAACATACGATAAAGTCTTGCCAATAATACAATGTGATTCTCTATTCTAGCCAATTTCGAGTGATCCTTACGGAAATCTTTGATTCTGTGAGTATATCCATGCATGATCAAATGATATGTGATCTCATGTTCAGGTACCTGGCATATGATACAATATGACCTATAAAAGCTCAATTCCCTTGCACAGTTCAGTAGCTTTTCTCAAAAATGTATAATATAATACACCCCCTGGTTTTTGGGTATGATATATGATACGCAGATCACACAAGTCAGTTAATGTCAACGTATGTACAAGTGCAACCCACTAACTGTCCTTGGGTGGATGAGCATATTGTAACTATGATATTCCTAATGAAACTACTGGTCTGTTGGTATTTAATAAGCATATGACTATACACAGCTATCTGCAAATTCCTGGACATTTGTGCAACACTGTATGCTGGGCGTCCAGTGTCTAAACTGATGATACATTTTGATTGGAATGGAGTTCCCAGGCAAACTGTGCAAGTAAAACTAAAAAAAAGAAGAGAAAGTATATTAAGGAGGGCTGATTGTTCAAGGAAGTTGGTAGGATTGTCGAAAAATGTAGAATATGAAGGAATAACAGGCAAATGATACATCTTCATCCAGGCTTGGAGAAGAGACAAAGTAGACAGAGTAATTAATGTTCTTGAAACTTTTGAGATGTGAAAAAAAGACAAAGATTAGGAGCAAATTTTTAGAATAGGGCACAAAAAATTAACAAGGTTTATTTTCTTATGAGCATTTCAGATGCCACAAGGCCTCATCTCCCCGACTTTAGCCTACCTAAAAAAAGTTGAGATCTGTAATATCTTCTGATCCGTTAACATTAGTAATCCTGTCCTAATCCATGTCATCCTAATCTTATGTGCAAATCTTTTGCAATGTGTATTTTCTGTCCGTACAGAATTTACAGCACCGTGGCCTATGGGGAATCGTGGGAAACACATTTGCTCATAACACAAAACCGCAAGGTCGGAACAACTAATTTTGTGAATTAGCTTTTCAAGGTTCTTTTAACAATTAAAGGCACTATCATTGATTTGTATTAATCAGAAGATCGAAATATCAATAAAAAAAACAGTACAGGTACCCTAACATATGCAAAAAATGCGGGTTCGAAAAAAATTTGGGGTGCGCTTTCTGGAAGTGTCCACTCCTCACGTCTCTTTTTAAGTCATAAAAAGCCGCGCCCACACACAGCACACACCCCTGCATACAGCGGTTTTATGAAGAAAATTTACTCAAACACTTGGTGAAAGTATTTAACTTGACTCTGTAAAGTCAGTGACCTAAAATTTTTTACAGTGAAAGCCTATGTCTCGGGTGGAAGTTGGGTGTGGTAGGGTGAGTAAATGTCAGTTCTCACCCAATCAAATGTCTGACACATTTTGTGCACTTGCCTGTCAACATTTGTGAATTTTTTTTCATGACCCATAAAAGTTCAAAAAGTCTACTTCATCTTGAAAATAGATTTGATCCTCTCCTTGTGTTTGAACAAAAGAAAAAGTTCAGTGGATTAGCTAATAACTGGCTTGAAGAAAAATGGTGCATATCTTCATAAAGATGAACTCAGCCTTTGTTAAACATTTGGGTCTTAGGACTCCGGAGATCTATACTTCGTCCAGCCTGAACTAAGGCGTGATGTCATAGCTTTCGCACAGCTATTGTGCATGCGTATCGCGCACGCCAACTTTGTATGCTCGCGATTACAACTGCGGTTTAATACTGCGATTTGCACATTTAAGCCTGCGTGAAAGCTATGACGTCACTCCTTAGTTCAGGACAGATGAAGTATATCTGCCTCCTCCAAACCTCGCTAGGTGATGTGAAATTTCAAAACTGTTCTGGTGTGAGAACATCTTGGACTATTGCCTTGTGATGACATATCAGTCAGCATGTGTGAGGCACAAAAATTCTCTGTTCCCAACAATAAGAGTAACTATACTCTGGGCCATAATTTCTTGGACATAACAAATGCGCGCGTTGATTGTTGCTTGTACTGCGTCTACGTGCAACATGATGGTGCGTCATTTGGCGGGGAAGCGGTCGTATGTTCTCAACTGTCCAAGACCAAGAAATTATGAGCCAGAATATAATTGGCAGATCATTATAGAGAAGCATGGTAATTTGTAAGTCACTGAAGGGTTACTACTTCATGTTCTTTGCATTAATCAAAATTGTTAGATTAAAATTAATATGAAATGCAAGTTATGTTGTGATTGTGTTTACCATTTTTGGTTTAAAAGGGATACATGCATAGGTTGATACACCAAGAAGATGACAACTTTCAGTGCTGCCCTACCCCCTTGCCTTGACCTATTAAAATGAAAATTTTACATATCTGTGCAAAATCCAGGGTGGGAGATGCACGCCATCCTAAATGCACAGAAGTCAATGGCCAAATGGGGGAAAGTTTTTGGGACTTGTATGTACTGCTGTCTTTTAGGCAATTTCAACTTTAAAAAAGTACTCCTGGTTATGTCACTGTGTAACTCTTATGATACCGCAGATGGTCGGATGGGCTGGCAGGTGGCCAGCAAAAGCATTAATTGAGTCTACAGACTAAATTGAATATTCAATTAACTTCTAATGTGGCTCGGTAATAGAACATGATGAGTTCACGTGCTGTATACTTTTTGGACAGGTTATGAATATTAATGAGCTCATTTGCATATTTTAATCAATATTAATCAAAATTGTGTACATTCCAATGGAGCACCCAAAAGTGACTTTTACATTACAATCAAGTAAACTAACCAAGATTTCATGACTAACTAACAAGTGACCATAGTTCTATGTGCTTGCCATTTTTTTATCTTCAAGATATCTGTGATTAATTGCACTAAACTAAGCTAGATTATAAATCCTCTTTAGGCTTCCAAGTAACAGTAGGAAACAGATTATTTTTGGTTTCACTTCACTTGATCAGTCCAAGTAATGTTGATTAGACATGCCTAATCAGGAAGCATAGGACATGGTCCAGGGATACATGCCCTTCCTGCTGTCAGGGACAGCTGCTGTCGCGCAGAAACCGCAGTAGTCTTGGGCACACAGGTAATTTATCTGTATACAAATAACAATAGAGATAGAGGGTACTTTCTCTCTTGTGATAAATTTGATGTTCATAGTTATTTCAAATTTGGTTTTGTTGCTATTTTTCTTAAGTGTGGTATTTCTATTTTCAAACATGATTAAAGAAACACGAATGAGGTGTAGTCTGTGTAGAAGCTGGGCTTGAAGCATAGTTGTAGCCTGGCATGTCTAGCACTGCAGTTTATACAAAAACTTGTGATTTTACTGTTAAAAATTGCATTTTTTTAATTCATGGTTTTTACTAAATCTTTGATGACCTATTTTAAGGAGAGTTGCACTGATAATAAAAACATTATCTACGATGAGCAGACTTTCAGTGCTGGTCATGCATTTTTGTGTGCATCTTTTCTTGAATTTTAGCTTTGATAAAAAATGTTTAAAATAACAGGTGTCATTTTGATTCAAGTTGGGGTGCATGGCAATAATCAATTTGAATATTACAGGACCAGCACAAATCCAGATTGAGAGAGGAGAGGAAGGCGTCCTAATCATTAGTATATCATGATTGGATTCAATCTAATAATTTAGCCCAGCAAGGAAATTATTTAATGTCAACTCTAACCGGCAGCTTAATGGAGAGCGCTGTTGCTGCAAACAATTTGCCCCTTATTGTTCTCAATAGAGTAATTGCCAAATACCTAACTTTTAAAAGGAGAGCTTTCCAGAATTGATGTTTTCATGAGGGTGTCCACACCAGAGTGTGCTTTGAATCAATCCCTTGATGCATAGCAATGTGCCAATATCGTTAACTGTACTAAACACATGTCAGTACTTAGGGATAAAAAGTGTTCCAAAGTTTAAAAAAAAAGAATTATCTTGAGCAGAGATGTGGTCATAAAAAAAATTCCCTAAGTACTAACGCTTTGTGGGCAAAATGAGCATTCAAAGTCAGGTTTTTTATGTGTTAAGAATAGGATTTTTATGAGATCACATGACCCTATGAGGTGAAATTAGCAATATTATCAAAAACAGGTGTCGGCAATAGCCAAACAAGTAGAAGATAATTCCAGATACATTACTGACAAGACTATATAAAAAGATTATGTCAGTGCCTACACATTTCCCGGTGAATATCACAGATTTTTCAGCGTGATGTGGTTTGCACCATGATCAATAACGTTATTTGACCTCAAACACAGGGGGGTAGGACACGATCTGCTCGATTTGGGATTGGGGATTCCCCAAACGGTAATTTGGGGAACTGCTACGTGCATTTATCTCAGTCCGGTCCCAGTGTGTCATTACAAAATCATCTCTACCTTTGATCAAACGTCTTAGTTAATATCATGATAAATTAAGACAAAAATTATTCACTTTCAAAAATCCGTCGGGGTTAGTGGATTAACCCCGCCTGCAAAATCGGTAATTTCCCAATAACGGTCATTTAGATTAAAATTAGTGGGGAACCGGCCTAGTCTTTAGTCAAGTCTGGTGTAACCGTTCGATATAGATTCGATATGCGTAAGAGCGCCATCATACCGTTTAAGTCTTTGAAACAGACTAGCACCCGGAAGTTCATGCCGTTTTGAATTTGCTGGGTTGTGTTAGGTTGCATGTCCTACCCCCCCTGCTCAAACACAAACATTATTAACTTTGTTCATTCTGTACTGGTGTAAACCACAATCACCTGTTAGTGCAGATTTGAGCGACGTCGCTGTATGTCTATGTGTGGGAGACGGTATGACCAAATTTCCTCAAAGACTATTTTTTCACTATTTGGTGGTTTGTTTCTTTACATTAAACAGTTATATGGAATTGTACACCACTTATCCATGATTTTATAAGTTAAAAAACATGCATTTCCAAATTTTTTCGATTATTTGCATTATCGCTGCTAATCCCTTTAAGTAAAATGTTCACCCTGTGATGTTCTGCAGTGCTCTATTATTTGCCCCGTATATCAAAATGACATCACTACAACATGCCACCAAACTTTCTTTTCCCCATATAAACTTTGGACTTCAACTTTGCCGCTACACATAAACAGCAGTCTACTGGCACTTTTATCTCTGGACATAGATAATCACTGCTGTCAAATAGACTGAGTTAACTGTTGCCCGGTAGTAATGACCTGTAGTTCGTGTACAAACAAGTTCACCTGCCCGACTTATGTGGGCATTAGGGGACGGTGTTGAGCAATAACAAGGAATAAACCTAAAATAGATCCGGATTATTACATGTAGAAGCTTTGTTATGAGGAGAACACTTGTGATAAAACAATGATAAGAACGGCTCAGAGCTCCTGTCGTGGCTGCTGCGATGGTAACGTCCAAAACGAAGGCGTTTTGAGATGAGGGTGAGAGGGTATGACGCAGGGGTTTTCAATGCATGGCCGATCAGTTATTTTTATCATCATCATGTTATCAGTTTGTGTATTACAGGGATGTGGGCAGTGTGGATAAATATGCATTATTGTATTGGAAATGCCAGTATATCACAATAAACAATGTGTGGTCTAATCACATAAAGGTGATAAAGCTTAGTGACTACCATAGGACAGCTTTCAAGGTTTGACTTACGTTTAGCGGACACGGGTGTGAAAAAAAAGTTAGGTGTGAAAACAGTCAAATTCTGATTACTTAATTGTTTCTAAGGGTATTAAATTAATGTCATCTATTTTCAGATTTTCACTTACAACCCCATATTTTTCACTGATTTTGAGAAAAATCAGTTTTTGGCAATTTAGCCAAAAAATGGCCATTTTCGGTGACAAAAATTTTTTGACTCTAGCTAATTTCCTGTGAGTGTGTGAACATGAAAACTACCTCGTAGTGACTCATTCTTATGCTAATCATGTGACAGGGGTACATTTGTAATATTTCAAAATCATTAAATGGGATCAACCATTTATTTTTGTAACAGGGTTAGAACGTCGGTGTTCAGGGTGACAATTGATGGGGGGAAAAACTGCCATTTTCGCCCAATTTTGTGATTGAAAAGCACATAACTCAATGTATGAGCGCTATGGTGAGGGCTTCTTGGGTCTTTTTGTCAGTAATTCAATAGCTAAATAGCTAAACTGGACTACGTTGGAATGTCTGGAAAACAAAAAGTAGTAATTACGTTACCCCTAACCCTCAAATTGCGCGAGGGCGTGAAAAAATAAAGGCCTGCAAAAAAAATAGTCCTTCAAAAAACTGTGAGGTTTAAGGCTTAACAAATATAAACTTGCTATAGCCAACCTCCTCTAAAGCAAGTTTATATTTGTTTAGCCTGAGAGTCCCAGTGTTGAAGGACTTATTTTTTGCGATCCGATTTTGCTCAAATTTGAGGGGAATTAGGGCAGAAATTTGCCTGTACAGTGATAGGGGAAAAATTTCAACTATAATTATGCATTTTTTATTCAGATTCAGTTGTACACAAAAATTAACCTAGAAAATGGATATTTAAGTAGGATATTTTCACTTTAAGCTGGGCCACCATTCTGTCCAGCAAACGTAAGTCAAAGCTTGAACGCTGCAATTACGTATAAACTGCAGTAGCATGCACACAGAAAAATACAAACCTATAAAATATCACCAATATATAGACCTTTTGGTAGTTTACCATTGCTGTCAAATATATGTCTATTTGTATCCAGAGTTTGAAGTTCATAAGGATGTATCAGACAGTGGCCGACTTTCGAAAGTAGCATACCAACAACAAGTTCATGTAATCCTCTTAGACTTTGTAAACAACGACACTTCATCCACACAGGACTTAACAATGAACCCTCCAAAGTTACCAATGGCAGCCCGATCTGTCATGGTAAGAGAGGAAAGTAGCGCGGTGACTTGACGGTTAGGTTGCGGGAAACCCCGCTCAACCCGTCGCAAACAATGCCAAAATGGAGTTTACAAGTGATATTGTGGGCTTATGTTTCGTTATTACTCAGATGAGTAGCATGCCGGTGTCATTTTTGATCCATATTAGATCAGCGTTATTTGGTAGAAGACGGGCTAATTTTTTCAGCATTCAATGATATTGGCAGGAGTGTACATAAAATTGTATTAATCGTGACCGCTGACATCGGTCACCCTAACATCGACCGTAGTGAGTGCACTGTTCAGACAGCACTTACTAATGACGATCGCTCGCAAGTAACTCGCTACTTTTAAGATTTCTTAAAGTACATCGTTCTTGTTACTCAATGTTAGCGTAACAATGATGTTGTTCATACGGTCACTACTCAACGAGCTTCCAACTACGATGGCCTTCAAGACACTATCCGTGATTCACCATAAAGATAAAAAAATCATTTTGAAATTTGCAGAAATAGACTATTTGCACAATCCCGAAAGGTTAATCTGTAGGACTCTCGTAAGATATATTTTCCAACTAAAATATTGACAGAAAAGGACGAAAACAGCAGTGTTCAAAGATAATTATCCCCATTCAAATACGTTAGTTGTAGTAATGTCCGTTCGGACAGTAATTACTAAAATATCCCATTTTGTCCTTATTAGGTTGCTTTTTAACTTATCGCTTGCAAGGGTATGTTAGATTATCTATACTTGTTACAAAGATGCAAAAATCTGATTTTTGATGTTTTTAGACCCACGAATACTTTCGGTGGGTCGATAGTACTGGGTTTTTTTTTGAAGCCAATGGTTTCGTTAACTGGCGTGTTTTATCTTATATCGTATTGTCTGTGAAATTTCGCATGTGTGTTTGGAAGACGTGGAAAATAATGCAGCGTTTTCGTTTGGCGACAACAGGGTGTTAACGCCAGTTTTAGGATCTAACAAAACAAACAAATTGGTTGAATTTGGTTCGGTGACGTGTCATACAGCTCCTTTTGGATGTGTGGCATTGTAATGGCCATGAAAGTTAAGTTGGGAATAGCAAAAGCCACAGTAAGCCTCTGGCAAGCCGTCCCACTTGCCAACATTTCCTTGGTAGCCTTGTGCTTATAACCTTATTGTGTCAATCAGTGTGCTTCAATTGTGTTTGTTTACACTAATTTGGGTCCACTTACCTTGCACGGACACATTCCATGTGTCTGTTGGTATTTTCCAGTCTCCAACACCTTTTCTGGTAAGATGATGCTAGTAAGCTCTAGGACCTAGTTTTCATTGGACATAATAAGGTACATTTCTGCCACGAGTTAATTTTGAAAAAGGGGTTAATTTTCCTCAGAATGTAAATTTGGGTTTTTGTCCATGATAAGCCCAGGGCATGCACCTTGGAAATCGAATCGGACATAGTGAGTGCTCAATTCAAAGTATTAGGTCAGTCAGATAGTATAATATCCTGCTACCCCAAGTGTAAAAATCATTTCTTTTCTTACATTTAAAATAACGTCTGGAAAACTTCCTTGATCCACTAACTTTCCTGTGTGTGTGTGTGTGTATGTGGTGTGTGGTTGTTTGTGTCGTGCGTGAAACGGCGGCATGTGTGGTGTGTGTGGTGGATGTTGTGTTATGTCTGTATGCCTATCTGTGCCCGTCTCTCTCTGGGTGTCATGTTTGATAGGTGTGTGTCTACATGGAGGGTGTTGTAAACAAATGTCAAAAAAAAACACAAAAAAAAAAAAATAAGTACTCAGAAGGTGCATTTGTGATTCAAGCACCTTCTAGTTTTATTCATTGATCACTAGCTATCCTGAGAAAACTTATTCTCAACATTTGAGCTGATCCCGATCTTGCAGTTTTGTGGTATGAGCAAGTGCTCGTTTCCCACAGTCCCATAGGGATTACGGTGCGGTAATTTCTGTCCATAAAATTTAACGGACAGAAAATAAAAATTGTGAATTCTTACAGATGCGAACCGAATTTGCAGGAAGATTGGGCAAACATGGATTACTAAGGCTAATGGTTCAGATGACATAAAAATCTCAACATTTTTTAGGTAAGGTGGGGGGGAAGAGGCTTGTGGTCAGAAATGCCCTTTCCCCTTAACATTATTGAACCAAGTATTAACAGTATTAACAAAGGGTCAGTCAGAGTATATTAATATCCTCTACCCCAGTAAAAAATCATTCTTTCTCATTTAAAAATAACGTCCTGGAATTTCCCCAGATCCACTAACCTTTACTGTGTGTGTGTATGTGTTGTGTGAGGTGTGTGGTGCTGTGTGTGGGGGGGGATCACCCGCTGGTAGTGCGTGTCTAGGAGGTGCATTGGCATGCGTGCGTGATGCAGTGTGTCTGTGTATGGTGTCTGGCTGTATGCCGTCTGTGCCCGTCTATCTGGCTGTCATGTTGTAGGGGTGTCTCTACATGTGTGGTTATAAACAAATGTCAAAAATAAGTAATTAACATATTGAAACAATGCTTAAAGTAGTCTATTCACAATTGCTCAACGCAAGACCCAAGAATAGAAATCAATTGTAGTACAATATGTACATACGGGTACGTGTGTGTGCAGCGGGGTGGAAAGTATTTACCCACGGTGTAGTGCTTGTTGATTGTATTTTCCCATCATTTGAGGAAGGGCACCCACGGGGGGGGGCACTGAATTGGAAAGAGGTAGGGTATGTGCGGCCCTTAAGACCCTTTTCGCGTCTCTCCAGCCGTTCAAGACCCCCAGTGAAGCATAATTCTGTCTTAAGGTCCCCTTTTCCGAAATTCTTTGGCCTCAGAAGCCAAATGTAGCCAAATTTCAGCTACAAAGGCTGCAAATTCCTCAAAATTTCAGTTACCAAAGACCCTACTTTTGGAGACCAAAATTACTTCCCAAGCCCCCTAAGTTCGGGAAATCGGGGCCGCAAATCCCTAACTGGAACATAAGGTTGGAGTGTCCCCTCCCCCCGGGAGGGCACCTCAGTAGGGTTAAGTTTAGAAATTGAAATAAGGGGTGTGACTGGAGTTGCCGAGTATCTATTTTGGTTTGAAACTTGTCAAATATTTAATTATGGATGTAACATATAACATATTCTAAAAGAAAATTGGACGATTAACCCGATGATGGCATCAGATTAATGTAAAACTGTCCGTATTTTGAGAAAATACTACAACACACATTTGCCCCAAATTCAGACAGCCATAAACAAAACAATTTGAATTTTCATGAGTTCTTATGGGATTTTTTAGAAACAAGAAAAAATTTGTCTAGGACGGTTTTTATTTTTAAAAATAGAGTTACTTATCGAAATATATGGAAAAGGTCAAAAAGTGTTGATTTTTACTTTTATTTCCAAATTGAGTATATAGGGAGAATATCTTAAGTAGAATCGGAAAAAATGAAAAAGTGAGGAAAGAAAACCGTCCCTGAGAAGACAGATTGCGATCGTAGGGAAAGTTATTTAAACCTTACCTTTACTTCGGTATTTTTGGGAGTTATCTGTCTGAAAATTTGCCAAAGTTTGACGAAAATTGAACATTGAGAAAATCCGTGTTTTAGTAAAAAAGGACTTTCACGACATTTCAAAGGCGTCTCTTCTCAAATAACTTTATCTGTGAACTTCAAAATTGAGTATGTTGGCAAGTGGGTGAAATACATCTTTATGCACTATCGGATCAAAAATATTTTTGTCTCTAACTCCCAGAAATTAGAAGAAATTGAAATTCTCTGGTCAAATTAGACGCTTGTTACTTTTCAAATGATTTTTCGTTTTCAAGATGCGTTGCGCAAAAGTACATTTAAAACACGCGGCTCTAACGCTTCATTACGCAGCTAAAAATCACCACGCGACGCGATGGGGCGTCTTGAGCAGGGACGGCGTGAAATGTGCTTAACTTCCCACCGTTTTAGGACCAAGCAGTTTGTGACTTTAATGGTCAAATAGATGTTTTAAATCGGCAAAAATATCAGCTCAGGCTTGTCTGCAGTGGATAACATTTGTTGGGCGGTAACTATAGAAACACCATGTTTGAGTTTATTAAATGGTTGCAAAAATCAGAAATTAGGTGTAAAAACTAAAGCAACCAGGTTGACACTGCCCGTAAAAGCGGCAGTAAAGGTATTCAGAACTTCTTTTCCAAATTTCGCCCCATATGTCAAAGCATTGTGATTCCAAAGATATTTTCTGGAAAAAAATGATTTTTAATGGGAATGGATATTTGCATCATGAGAAGAGCGCCCTCAAGAGTTAAGCTTACAAATTAAAGGTGCAATATGCAGGTTAATTAAGGGAGTTCGATGAGTTTGTTTAGAGGTGTTTGTTCGGTTGGGTGAAATGGATTGAAGTCATCAAGAGTGTTTTTAGAATTTTTTGTTTGGTGAAGTAATATTTTTGAAAAAAAAAAATTGTTTGATTTTTTTAGGTGTACTTTTGCCATCATTTGAGGAAAAAAAAGCACCCTCAAATGAATAAAGGGGCCATATTATGCAATTTTCAAAAAGTTATGGAGTTTCATTTGTGAGGTGTGTTAGTGTGTTTTTGCGGTTTGGAGAGTTATGGATTGAGTTCATTGATGAGTTATTTTTTAGAGTTATTTTAGTGAGTTAGGAATGGAGTTCATCAACGAGTTATGTCCAGACTTTTTAGAGATTGTTGAGTTATGGAGTTAACGATGAGTTATGTTTAGAGGTTTTTGAGTTTGTGGTGAATTATAAATGGAGCCCGTCAATGAGTTTAAGCGTTATTGTAGTGAGGTATGAATGGAGTCATTGACGAGTTATGTTCTTAGTTATTTTGGTGATTATGGCAGTCACTGAGTGAGGTTTAGAGTTTTTTTGATATGTTTTGGTGAGTTATCAATGGAGCCCATCAATGAGTTTAGTAGAGTTATTTGTTAGGGAGGTTGAATGGTTCATTGATGTGAGTATGTTGTTAAGTCAGTGGGGAGTTATGGATGCGGTTATTCAACATGTTTAGAATGTTAGGTATTTTTGGTGAGTGTGGCATTCATTGATGCGTTATGTTTTGAGGTTTTTTGTTTGGGGAGTTATGGAGGAGTTCACCAGTTGATGAGTGTTTTTAGAGTTCTTGTCGTGTGAGGTATGGATAGAGTTAATGAGGAGTCTATGGTTTTAGAGTTCTTGGTGGTCGCGAAAGCCGGGTGACCCGCCCTTGTATCTATTAAAGGCCATTATTTACTTTTTAAAGGGCAATCCATTAAATCAATTACCAATTAAAGGGCCATTCAGGCCCATTTCTCAGTGACCAATTAAAGGGCTGTTCTCCAGTTGCCAAAGGGCCATTCTCAGCCTTTACCTTGGAAAAAGGGCAATGCAAGTATTTAAAATTAAAGTGCCATTCCTTCATGTACCAATGAAAGGGACATTCCTCAATTTACTGAAATATGTAAAGCCTATTCCTCATTTACCAAAAACCGGCCATTCCTCAATTTACCCGTTAAAGGGCCATTCCCAATATTAAAGGGGTTATATGAATCTGAAAATGTTAAGATTATTAATTGCATAAAGACGGCATTAATTATGTAATTTTTCAAAAAAAAAATGACAGGAAATGTATTTTTTTGGCCACCATTGAAGAAGAGCACCGCAGGTTCATGTGGACCTCAAATACTTGTACTACACTAACATGTCTATTGTGCCAAAGCAGATTATTTTTTTTATGTCCATCTTGAATTATTGTTCAAAAACTGTCTGCATCCAATAACTGTCTTGGTGTCTATGCATGGTCTACAAGAATCATTCAGTTCCACCATACAAGTGGGTCTAATGCCATCATTGATGCTTTCGTTCAATTTGTGATTTGGTGTCATTTCACGAAAACTGGAACTCAAAGTGGACATTGATGGGAATTTTCAGATTTGCATAAAAGAGTGACACATAATTGATACACTATTATTCATAACTTTCATTCTTGAAAGTAAATGAGATAAAAATTAATAATCACATTGGAATATAATTTCATTGGTAGTCCACATATTGGATTGGATATCAAATAGAGGAATTAAAGGGTGGTGACTTGTAGAATAGAAACGGTATTGAAGAAGGTCTTAGAGCAATTACTGTGATTGAAATGCAATACAACAATGAACGTCCAGGGCACTGTCCTGCCTAGATTTGGCTACAGAAGACGGAAGTACCGATAAATGGTTCGGTGCGTAGGCAACCTCAACCCTGCCAATTTCTTGATTTGCCTCGGGCACATTAACGGTTAAAATCTCTCACCGTGGGTAATGAATGATTATGACTATGAACTGAGGGTCCTTCTGTATCAGACAAAATAAATTAATCATTATACAAATTACAATGTTAGTTTTCCTACTGATTCAACCCATTAGGTGGCTAGAATGGATCCAGGTAAGATAGTATACAGGGTGATTCAAAAAAAAGTACAACCAAATTGAGCGATTTTTCATGAAAATTCTCTGTGCGATTCATATATTCTTTTTGTAGTACATTTCCTGTTTGGTTAGCTCTCATATAAAAATTACGTCATTAAAATTGCTTAACGCGTTTGAAAGTTACAAGCGGTCAAAGTGAAGTACCCAAGGTGAAAAGACCGAACAAGTTCAACAACAACGGCTAGCGAACTCAAGAGTACTCTTTGATTTACGTTCAGCTTTGTTATTTGCCGCATATCCTCCATTAAGTAAACAGTTGGAAAAATTCAGGGAACACCAGTGAACGTCACTAGCGTGGGTGAGGGTGCGTGGGGGGGGGGTAAGGGCGGGATCCGCACTCCAAATCTTTGCCCCTCCTGCCCCAATAGGGATCAGAAAAGTATAATTTATAGTATTGACAGATTACGGTGTTCACCTTTGCACATGGTGTTGTTGTGATGCCCCAAAAGTTAAATTGTTTCCCCTTGCCCTGGTCCCCCTCCCCAAGTTGAAAGTATTCTTTATCTTGTTTACATCCAATCGTTGGGTAAGACTGTCAAATTACACCAGAATCAAAATAATATTTTATGACATCAATATTTAGACTTTCAACATTTTTTTGAAGCATTCTTTTTCAACTTGCTTGATTTACCATGTAGTACAATTTTCACCATATAGGGGCTGAATGAACAATAAGCAATTATAATTTACCATGTTAAATATATCCGGTTAAACTTTCATTAAATCTTAAGTATTCTTATTATCAGTCAACACATGTCCTGCGTAGCATTTGTATATACGGCGCCAAAGAATCCACCAGTTAATTTATTTTGAAGCTTCACACGCTACTTGGGCTGCTGGCCATTGAAGTCATTAATGAGTCTCATGTGTGCAGTCAGTGTTGCCATTTGTTCGGGTCAGGAAATGGATACCTTCACCAAATACACTGTAGCCTTTGAATGGCTTGATCGATTTTAAAATTAAATTATATGAAGGCTGATAACCATATCAACACATAATAATTTTGTAAATTCTGTAATGTTCTTCTTTCATAAAAATCCCTCATGTTGTTTTGTACTTTTTTCTGACTCACCCTGTACATGTGTTCACAAACAAGACAACAAAATGAAATCAAGGTTTGAAGAGACAGTAGAAGCACATCTTGTTATTATATCTGATACCCTAGTTACTTTCCACACTAACATAAGTCATTGTCCACTACAAGGCTTGAAACCTGGAGTGTTGATCGGAGGGGGGTGGCCCTGGCCCCGGGGGGGTGTTTTGCCACCCAAGAAGATTTTATATAGTACATTTTGAAATTGTTATGCACAGTAAATGGCTCAAAACCTAGCTGAAATCGCATGAAAATCTGCATATTCTATTTCTGTAGAAATCCAATTGACCGACTCGGCTACTTTATAACGTCATTTTGGGTCCATAATATGTATGTCAGTACTTTTAAAAAAAATTTTGCTATCATCAATGGAAAGATGGCTAATGTTTCTGTGGTTTTAATTGACACATAATCCAACATTTGGTCAAAATCATGATTGGTCCAGAAAACTTGTACCATTCTTGCAATGATAAAATCGCAATTTGTTTCACTTTAACTGTACATTCTATATTACAAGGTTGATGAGCAGGAGATGAAGCAATACAAAGGGTTGTGTAAAGTATTACAATCGGTGAAACATATCAATACCAGAAATACTTTCTGTAAAGACGTTTCAAACAAGTTTACGCAATGAGGGACCCAACAATAGGCTATGTGTCATCACACACAAACTGTTGGGTGCAGCTCTTGCGCATCTTTCGTCTTTGCGTCATGCGCGTACTTGCCAGAGATTATGAATGTACACAAGCGTACGGAGGCTCACATAAATTGTATTTTGAGTGGACATTTCAAATTTTCATTTGAAAAGGTCTATAAACCCAAATTTTTTGACGGGTCAACATAGAACATGATTTATAATCAAAGATTAATAAATATAAGGTACGAAAGCTTCTAAAAGTTTGCATTCCAGCACTTTTGCTTTCCCCTTTTTAGCAATTAGAAAAAAAGTAAGAAATTTGTTAATCACCAAAAGAGTGACCGAAATGCAATACAAAATTCCTCCATATTCTCTTAGCCTTTGTTAAATTTAAAAAACATAGCTAATTTTTTTTAGGTTTCCATAATTTGTTCTAACAAATTTTTTGGGGATAGGGATATTGATTTTGGTAAAAAACTGTGTAATTTATGTCCCTATATCTTAACAGAATGTAATGAGGTCCCATTAAAAAGAAAATCTGTGGGCTGGGTAATAACCATATTACTTTATGATATGCTTTGTATGAAGAAACTCAGGCTCCTCTAAGAAAGGGAAAATGATCTTCAGAACCTATAAAGGACACCTAGTTTAAGATGATACATGTGTAGACAACATAAACAATGGTTATAATGTTATGAGCAATGAAAGTTAACTTGAACCATCCTGAAAAGGAAGCAGGGAGATACATGTGATCGTAAAGGAAGCAAAGTAAATAGAAAAGGAGCAATAAGTAGAAATATTGTGTGATACTTGTGAGTGCATCTTCAAAGATACTGGGTGGGTGGCATTGTGAATTGATGTTTTTTTTTCAATTAGTATGATAAGATTGTGATGATTTATAATTTAAACTGGTGTTAAAGGTGTTGTCCGATTTATGTCTATGGTGTCTCTAATTGTATGAAGCCTGGCACTTGCACATACGCCCCACTAAAGTACCGTGGGAAAACAAATTGTGGTTTTGATGGTAGCAAGCAATAAGGCATATTGCAAAGCCATAATCAATACTGTGCTAATATGATGGTAACCATAAATATGTCAGTTTTCTATTTTTCGTGGGAATGAAATGGATAAAGCTGAATTTCAGGACGACAATGAGAAAAATTCATCTGATATCAAAAAAACGTTACTACTTCGGGTAAATCAGGGGTGTCCCAAAGACGATCAGAACATGCACCTTTAAAACAGGGAAAATATTTTGTATTTTGGATTGCTGTAAAAATAAAAACAGCTTGTTACTTTTTTACAGCAACAAATTATTGCATTATAATCAGCCATTGATAACATATTGGGGTTCTTTCAGGGTGGGTACTTAGATTTGGTTTGGTTGGTGGGGTGTGCAGCTGAGGACTTGAAATCCACACTCAAGGTCATTTGGTAGAAAAACTTACCCATTTCAAAGGAGCTTTCTTTAAACACATGATGCATCTATTTTTAAAAACATTTTCTGGGGTTTGCACATGAGCTCCAGATAATTGGGCTTTTAAACCATATCTGAGGCATGGCAGTTAATGGAACGTTTTAGGCCCATGAAAATTGACTCCGAGTTTATTGTTACTTTTTTTCACTAGTTGATGAGGTGACTTTTTCATTTTTCATAATTGCTGAATGGAAATTTTCATGAAAGGTATGGCTGCAGAAGAAAAAGCCTAGTTTCACTTAAAATTTATCAAAAATATGTTTTATAAACAAAAATATATGTTTCTAATTTTTAAACCTGGTGAAAATGATGATATTTTGAAAATAATGAATTATTTTGGCAATCTTGAAATTTTGGAGCGGGTATTTCTATTCTCCAAATCGACTTTCATGCACCTTAAAAGGATTTGTTAATTAGTTACTGAGAGGCATTAATAAACAAAACAATATTTAAAGCTTGCCAAATATGTTTATGTTATAACCCAGGAGCTAGCACACATTTGTAACACATCTCAAGTACAAAAGGTTTGAGTGATTAAATATGTTGCTTGCCTGACAGAAACCCCTGAAACGTGATCCTTAAGTGTTGCAAATGGTGCCTTAAGGAGAGGGGGTCCAGACAAAGATTGTACAGGGGTCAAATCTTTAAATTGATCCAATCATGTTGAAAAGTACACCATGTTATGTGTCTAACCATAAGGATTCAGAAAAGGTATAGTTTGTAATATGTACAGCCTAAAGTTTCAAAGTTATAGGCTAAAAACAGCAAAAATCAATAAGGGTCAATTTCAGTTGTACAGGGGTCAAAATTTAAAGTTGCTCCGATTTGGATAAAAAATGGTGCAAATTATTGGTGGAGGTCATAGGATTAAAATAAAGAATAGTTTTGACTGTCTTAAATGCTTAGTTTCCGATGTAGGGGGCACAGAA
>JAMKCH010029665.1:0-17789 GCA_023653785.1 Ophioderma brevispina | reverse complement strand
AGGTTGCACATTTTCATGAAAATTAATAAAATGCCATCTCAATTTCTTTTCTGAATATCAGTGATTAAGGGACATACACTATGCTGCATTGACTCAAGCAAATAATTGCGTTATTGATAGATAAATCCACCTGGTATTCAGCGGACAAAGCACTTCAAATTCTCCTTTGTTTATTTGGAACTGCAGAGCCTTTGTTACTGTCCATGTATTTAAAAAGATGTCAGGTGTTATAGACTGATTATCCCCGCCCAGTTTAGGGTAGACGTTTCACATAAGTCCCAAGTCGGGTCCAAGTGCGCAAATGAGGTATCGCCATTGATTCCGTCATGCTCTGTATGATGTTCACATGGTTTCGTGTACATAGAAGGCTCGATCATTTATTCAAAAATTATAACTAAGTTCAAGACAAGCATTTAACTTGTATTATAGGAAAGAAAATTGTCATAGACTTTAAAAGTGAAAAAATTGAAGAAAAAATTCGTCCTTGGTTTCAAAATCCAAAAAGTATAGGAAAATTGGTTAAAAATCCAAAATGGCGGATATGCATCAAATGATCAGGGCCGAACCCTGTGTGTTGTTCAGTAGCGCAGGACGGAATCAATGTCAATACCTCTTTGTATACTTGGGACTTCAATTTACCGCCAGGTATTTAGAAAAGTACAAAGAAGGGGGTCCAGTGACCTATGCTAACAACACGGTAAATTTAATACAACTGTGGTTACGCGGCACGTTACGAAGTTAGGATTTATTTCTGCACAAAGATGTTAGGTCACAATCTGCCAAACAAGTTTCTTTCATGACTTTTTGTTCATCTTTGTTTCCTTTCGGAAAAATGATGAAATATACGGACAAAGTTAATTGAACGCACAGTATATAGAAGCCTAAGGTTTATTTATTCGTGAAAAGGACAAGTATCTTGTACTTTGCGTAATGAAAAAAATTGCTCAATCTTAATCGGGTGATGATCACCTGAACTCTTTCTCAACTGTATGAGTAATAACAATGGCTCTGTACTTCCAGATAAAAGGTAATTTGAAGTGCTTTATCCTCTGCATACCGAGCGGATTTCCTGGATATCAACAGTGCTATTATTTGCTCGAGTCAATGCTGCACGATATACATCTACTGGTCACTGATATTTAGGAAAAAATTGTGATGACATTTTATTCTTTTTCAATCAAATGTGCAACTTTTGCACTTGACATACCCCAGAGTATTGAAAGGTATAATTAGACAATAATAACTGCGCAGAAATCAGTTACTTCGCCGATATGCGTAACCAATATCCTTATGCAAGCATCTTTCTCTCTTTGATCCCATGGAGTATTATGTACTGCCGGTGTGAAAGTAATCATTGTCCGGCAGGTATCATAGTCTGGGCTCCATAGACGACAACGGAATAAAGCGTGAAACTAATGTTGCGTGAAGAGTCAACTGAATCGATTGCCCTATTGTTCACCATTGTTCCCGGACTGTGAACCCGGAGGACCATATCTCCTGCCACACCTGATCAATATTGATGTACTCCCATGAAATTTAATAAACTAAGGAACAGAAGATGGCGTTTGTCTCGCAATCTATAGGCCGCCGGTTCGAATCCCGCTTCAGCCAATTGATTCTTTACTCTCGTTTAGTTTATAATTGTCTCAGTTCAATCAGCGTGCATCAAATATGATCCAGTGAATGTACAAACACCGTTTCCCATCTTCTGTTCCTTGGTATATATATATATATTAATTTAATATTTTATATTAATAATAATAACATACATAATATGAGACATCTATTTCCTTTTTTTACCAATCAGATGTTTAAAGCGGAGAATGGCGAAATTTGCGTAAGGAAAAAGAGCTTCAGCGTTCCTAGAATAGTCATCTGTGTGCAAACTCTCATATTGGTCTTCATAAGCTATTCGGTGGTACGACAAAGATTGGGACAACCTGAATGTGCAAACAGCGACGGTTGGGTAAAGCCAGTGTTATACGTGAAGAGGGTAATTAATATTTCACTTAACAATCCGAACAGCGGTGTCAAATCTTTTTAGTTAAGCAATTTCCTTCTGGTATGTCTACACGTCACCATCGTAAAAACACCCAAATTCTGAGTCGTAGTAACTGACCTCTTCTAATATTACAGGTCTCTCAGGAATGGCAATGTTTTGTTCTATGGTAATTCGTTCTTCTAGAAGGGCTACTAACAACTAATCAATTTCCATCCTAAGTATCATGTAAATTAGTGTTTTCACAGTAAATGTACCTAATAAATAGTAATAATAATAATAATAAAATGCATTTATTTGGTGCTCTACAGAGAACACAGCGCCTTACAACAACTACTTAGAATACGAAATTAATATACAACGTAATAAGGAAAACTAACAAATCCAAAATTTCTAAACATCAGGAAATAAGTATGTTTTCAGGAGCCGTTTAAAGACACTGGTGGAAGGTGCCTCTCTAATATTGACAGGAAGCTTGTTCCACAGCCAAGGACCAATTTAGTAGTCGGTCGCCAAATCTACGCTTGGTACGAGGGATAACAAGCCGTATAACACCGTAGCCTTCGTCTTGTATCATCGGAATTACTATTCCAACACATTATACAAACAAGACAAAGACCCACTTGGTGTTAACACACCAATGTGAACTCACGCACGGGCTTGATGTACAATAAACCCTAATGGAACTGGCTACCTGAAACCCTCGTCAATATCACTACAACTGAAGCATTTAAAGAAGAAACAACCAAGTAGCTAAGAAACCAACCCACCAGCATCTAACTAACGGCTAGCGCACTCACTAACCTCTGCATTTGACGTCTACTGTCGAGGAGCTGCAGAGTACATCTGTCAAAGTCAAAGTGATGTTTGGTTCGTTTTGATGAGTTGCTATATTGAAAGAGTCTTGGCCGCCATCGTCTGGGCCCATAGACAATGTTGAGGTATAGCACCACCAACCTGGCCACCAAGCCTTGCTCAAATCAACATGTATTAAGTCATTAATATGTTATCGTTATCAAAAAAGGAGTAACATTGAATCCTATTCATAATTATTGGTCAAATCAGTGATTGTTATTGTTTATATTTCGAGCAGTATTCCACAAATGTATGTATCTGAAAACATCTCAAATATGTTAATATCTCAGCCTCGTTCGCAACATTGGAAAATCGCAGGTGTCTCTCTGGAAGTAATCTCTTATAGCTCGCGCCCGTCTGGGCGCGAGCAATTAAGACCATCAGTAAGGTATGACGGACTCGGTCCGTGAAGAGACTTATATACCTGAAGGAAAGTAGTAGTTATAGCACATTCCTATCAGGCGGCAGAAATTCATTGACCAATTTTGAAGAACATGGATTGCCGATTCATATAACTTTTCACATAATTTATGGGTATAGGTAAGGAGGGATTTTTACCTAGCCGTGTGCGTAGCACGGCTAGTTCTTGTATATATTTGTGCGATTTCTTTCTTTCTCACGCACTTCCGGTTGTTTCAAAATGCTACTAGTGCCAAACCCTTATGCCGATTTTGACCAGATTTGCTCAGAATGACACAAGCTGCATATGTGGTGTACTCGGATTGGGGTCAAAGGTCACATAACCGGAAGTAGCCGCCATTTTGTAAAAATCTTTAAAAGCCTACTTGTCCTACAGACAACAAGCTATAGATTCCAAATTTGTTCACAAGAATCCTTAGACCAACCTTCATATAGGATGTACACAGATAAACGATCGGAGTTCAATAACATTCAAAATGGCGGCCATATCTAATTAATATGCAAAAATGCTATATCTCAAAAACGATAAGACTTGGATAGGTGATGTCTGTGCAAAAAAAACGGATAGTGTTGAGACGAATCATGACAGAATATTGGCTTCAAGGGTCATCTGTAAGATATGCAAATGAGCTAATTAATATGCAAAACCGCTATAACTCATCAACGAAAGTAGATATTTTTGTCAGATTTGTTCACAAGAACCACTGGGAAAAGCTCTATTACTTAGGTGCACAAAATGGAGTCATCTAGGAGTCAAATATAAAGAAGCTTAATTGGCCTATCTAACTATGCCATCTTGTAGGTATCAATGAAAAGTGAAAAAGAGTCCACAGTGACACCACTCTGTAAGCCATCGTTAAGAGGTCAAAGGTCAAACTGAAACTAGGGCATAGTATCCTGGAGTCGTCTAGTTCATTGTCTATGGTCAGTGCACATAGGGTGTACACAAATTTTTTTATCAGTGATCAGCAAGTGGTCATTTCAGCCAAAGTGTCCCTTAACATGACATTTAAACAGATGTTACGCCTAGTCAGCAAGTGGTCATTTTATCCCCACGGCTAGGTTCGTGCTCTTCGAGCACAATTTGCCTCTAGTTTGTTTTGTTTTAGTGATCATCTTTTTATCTTTTTATAACCATTTTTGTACTCTGAATGTTCACTTTTTTAGTATTGATTCTAAAAATGCAATGGTATGAATAAAATTACGCTACAAGAATATGAAATGAACGGACCGAACCCGGGGGGGGGGGTATTCAGTGGAAAAGGGTAGGTACATATGTGTCGCCGATATGGGTCACATTTTCACGCCTTACTATAACAATGGGTCATTTTCCACACCAGGCTACTATAAAGATGGGTCACTTTTTGAGGTCATTTCTACTATATAAATGGGTCCATTTTTCAATTTTTGGTCGCATTTTACTATGAAAATGGGTCGATTTTTCCGATTTTCGCTTAAATCACAATGAAAATGGTTGATTTCTGATTTTTGGAAAAAGTTACTATGAAAATGGGCCGATTTTGCTAAGATTACTATGAAAATGGTGCGAAATTTCAAAGCCAACTATATAAATGGGTCAAAATTTCGGAACAAACTATATAAATGGGTCATATTTTTGGATAATTTGTTCACTATAAACATAAGTCGATTTTTTACCCGGTGGACGCACACCCGTACCCAATTTTGGGTCGAGTACCCCCCCCCCCCGGGACCGAACGGTAGCGATTAAATGTGCTCCTGATAACCGACCAACGAATCTGAATCTGTGGTTGACCAACATTAGAGGCAGAACAAACAGGGGACAACTGTAGGCTATAATTGCTAGTACTCCACATGAGTCCAAACCTGACATCATACTCATAACTGAATCAAAACTGGATTCTTCTGTTCCTGAAGATAGTCAAATCTCTTTAGACACCTACACTTGCATGAGGAAAGATCGCTATGATAACAGTGGATTGGGTGGATGCCTAGTCTATTCTAAGATTGGACTGTCTATTGTCAGAGAATACAGCCTGGAACCAAAAAGGCTTGAAAGAGTGGTCCATATTACTATTACTTGCGTACTGTCCTCCAAAGAAAGTGCCTGGTATGATAAACACCTAAACCATCTCATTACCAAAACCAATGCTAACATCAGCATCCTGACTGGAGATTTTAACTGCCATCATCGTGAATGGCTGGACAACATATCTCCAACTGATGCAGAAGGTAGGGCGGCATTTGACTTCTGCTGCACTCATGATCTGACCCAAATTGTTTCTGTAGCTACTCATCAACTTTCCAACCGCCTGGATCTCATCATTACCGACGCTCCAAATCTTTTTTTTTTCCAGTCTCCATTGACCACAGCTTTGGAACATCAGACCACTACGTAACCTTGCGAAAACAACACTGCAAGCCTCACAATTATCTGATGCGACTCAACCAAGGAAAGTTTGGCTATACAAAAAAGCTGACTGGAATGGACTGCGGAACTATCTGGCAGCAACTCCATGGAATAGTCTACTTGTAAGAGACTGCCCTGATAAATCATGTGAGAATATCACCAATACCATCAGGGATGCCATGCAAGAATTCATTCCACAAAAGGTGATCAAGGCCTTTGAATCTTATCCAGAATGGTGGAACGAAGGCTGCGACAAAGCTCTGAAGAAGAAAGATAGTGCCTGGAGAAGGTGGAAATCTCTTGGAACTCCCGAAGCTCGCCAAAATTACAACAAGGCTAGAAACGAGTACACATCTGTTTCTTAGAAAGCTGCTTCCACTCACTCAGAGTAAGAGAAAAAATGACAGACGAGCTCCAGACTGGATCTAAGTCTTGGTGGTGGACGGCTCGTAACCTAATGGGAAAAGGGGGAAGTCTGAAATACCAGTCCTTAAATCAGGCAACTCTACATACCTCTCTGCCGAGGCAAAAGCTGAATGTTTTGCGACTTTCTTCAGTGAAAAGTCTACCATTCCTGCTGCTGAAAATGACAAGCCTGTCTCCAGCTTTCCTCGGAGAACTCCCTCAAGCTGTGGCAAGATGGTGTTCTGGCCAACTGTTGAAACTAGATGTCAACAAAGCCTCCGGACCAGATGGCATCCCAGCCATCGTTTTGAGAAATGCTGCACCAGAACTGGCGGTTCCACTGGCACGTGTATTCCAACTTTGCTTTGAAAGAGACAGTATGGCTTTAGGTCTGGCCATTCTACATCTGATACCTTGACCTATGATTCCCAATGCATCACTATAATTCCATCAATGACAGAGAGGAAGCTAGAATTGTATGTCTTGATATCAGCAAAGCATTTGACAGAGTGTGGCATCCTGGTCTACTGGCCAAGCTTTCTGCCTTCGGATTCTCAGATAAGTTACTGAAGTGGCTAAAGGACTACCTGAGTGACCGCCCCCTCAGAGTCATCTTAAACGGAAGGGTATCCAGCAAGTCGATCAATGCAGGTGTACCACAAGGCTCAATCCGCGGCCCTCTTCTTTTTATTATATTCATTGACGACATCACAAGAAGAATCCTGAATCCATCCATCCTCTACGCAGACGATGTCAGACTCATGACCTTCATAAAGTCAAAAGAGGACAAAATCCCAGCTGCTGCCTCTCTCAACCAAGACTTGCAGGAAATCGAGTCTTGGGCAACTTCATGGAGTGTACTTTTCGGTGCTGCCAAGTGTAAAACTGTAACAATATCAAACAAGAAAGATGCTGCAACAGGCCATCCAAGTCTCCACTTCTTTGGTACAACTCTAGAAGAGGTCGACAGGGTCGATCTACTTGGCATCTCCATCAGTAATGACCTGTCATGGTTTCCTCACTCTCCTGTGATTACCAAAATGGCTAAAACTGCCAGTCAGCGACTAGGATTGCTCTGTCAAGCTGCACCCTATCTTGAGACAACTGATAGGGGTGTTATATATAAATCCATGGTTCGATCCAATATGGAATATGCAAGCTCAGCATGGTGTGGAGCAACACCCACTTCACTATCCAAACTAGATGCAATCCAGAGACGTGCCATTTCCATCATTGGTATCCCCGAGAGTGAGCTCGCCACTCATCACATCCAACCACTTGGTCATCGCAGGGCAGCAGGAATTGTCACTCTTTCCACCGCATGTTTTATGGACAAGCACCAGATCTCCTCAGCAACTGCTACCTGAGCTGCTTTGAGTTCATCCTCGCCTTAGGCGCTCAGTCAGGTCTCATGACCTTGCTGTGAAAGTCCCAAGGTCCAACTTGGTCTCCCACAGAAGATCATTTCTTTCATTCTCTGTAGGCTTATGGAATGCCCTTCCTGCTCAATTAGCATCAAACCATGACTTGCAGAGTTTCAAAAGGGAGGGAGCATTTCGTGATCCACAAGCTCTTTCACCCAATTTACCTCAAAAAAGTGGAGATTTTTTTATATCATCTGAACCGTTAGCCTTAGTAATCTATGTGTACTAAATCTTACGTGTAAATTCGGTCGTGTCTGTAAGAAATTTGCAATTTTGTATTTTCTGTCCGTAGACGGACAGAAATTACAGCACAGTGGCCTATAGGACCGTAGGAGAGTGGCGTGGCGTGGCGTGGTCTAGCGGTTAGAGAGCTTGCCTTTGGACCCAATGGTCCCCGGTTCAAATCTCAGTGGGGCCTACTTGCTGGATTTATTCTAGGTACTCAATTCTGGATTTAATTTGTAGAGGAGCTATTGATTAAAATCAGAATTGCCACTCTCCTCATGGTTCATTTGATATGGGCAAATGAACCATGAAAGCTCTCAATGTACCCATTGTGTGTGTCTCGTCAATGTTTGGATGTAGCAACAGGGCGCTGATTAAGCTGCTGCCATTGTAAAGTGCTTTGTCTCTGTCTAAAATATGTTAATTAAATAATGTTAAGCGCTGTGATACTTGGTTTATCCTTGTAAGAGCGCTATATAAAATGCCTGCATAGAATAGAATAGAATAGAATAGAATAGGAAAGAAGCATTTGCTCATAACACAAAACCGCAAGCTAGGGATCAACTCAAATTTTGTGAATGAGCTTTTCTCAAGGATATCTAGTGAACCATGAATAAAACAGGAGGTGCTGGAATCACGAAATGCACCTTTAACCTGCAGTATTTGTTTCTTTAAACCTCACTGGATTTAACAAGAGGTCTTCCCACAATGCATTTCTTCCAATACAATTTTTGCACTGGTTATCATATTAATATTATATAGTGACAAAAAATTTTATAAAATATGCAAGATTGGGATTAGTTCTGTTCATTTAGGCCCTTTTTGTCACTATGTACTCATGTGACAACCAGTGCAAAATTGTTATTTGACCTAGGTCAAGCATTATCGTTCATCCTCCACTGCAGAAAATGTTTAAAACCCTCTATATCGTTGCAAGGTATAGGTTTTAAGCGGAAAGAGAACAAAATTATGTACTTCCCAGGGGTGCGTCACCTGCAAAATTGTTATTGGACGTAGGTCAAGCATTATCGTTCATCCTCCACTGCAGAAAAGGTTTAAAACCCTCTATATATATATCACTGCTAGGTATAGGCTATGAGGCGAAAGAGAACAAAATTATGTAAACGCTACGAGATCTGCCCGCTGTCCTAAAAGGAGTAAATTGCAAAACTCGTGAGGTTTTTCAAGTTAAAACTGAACTTACATTATTTATAATAGGGCTAGGTTTTTTCTTCTCTTCGCTTTTTTTATCATTTCCTAGAAGCGCTAGGAGCGAAAGAAAGAACGAAATGGAGAAAGGAAAGCTTTTACGGATGCACATGTCCATTTGTTATGTTGAAAGCGGTATTAATTAGTTTGCATCAAAGAGAAATTTCGACTGATTGATATTGCCTAAACAAGGGCATGCTTATGTATGCAAATATTAGAAATACTGGCAGCAACGTGATTGCAGATTTGTTATACATTTCAAGAAGAACAGCAATCCTACAATAATTCTGATATAGCTTCCAAAGTCATATTTGCAGTGCAAGTGGTATGACATACAGACCAATTATTTTCGAAGCGCTCTCGGATTGACCGAACTAATGTTTAGTCATTGTTTTCTTACTAATCAAGGAAAATTCAGCAAGCAGCCGTGTAATTGAGAATGTATGCCAACGACTGGGCTACCATATTGAAGGCAATTCGGACGTGTTTTACACGGATGAATTTGGAATTGATCCCTTCGTTAGTTCGTATTACAGAAGAATGGATATCAGAATTTTCCAAAAAGATAAGGTAAGGAAAACAGTTACCGAACCCAAATTACAAAGTTAGTTTGCAATGTAAAAGGTATAAATAAAAAATAATGATGGTATTAGCACATTTTTGAAAAGCGCCCCCATTTTTTCAAAAGAAATTGAGATTTTTACACGGTTGCATTGGTAACTGACTAGTAAAAACCATACCTGTGAATGGTTACGTTCGAAAATGTGTGTGTCTCACAAACGAAGGAATTTTGTAATTAGAATAATTATTATCGGGATCCCGATAATAATTCAACGGCTGGTGGAAACGGCCTTCCAATGTGAAATAGCAGGGAAATAGCGCCATGTACGTGTCTACGCTCATCCATTAGTTGTTTTATTGGTTCAAGCAAATCCATTAGAGGTTATTTTCTCGAGGTGGCACCATTTCATCATGGATGGACATAAACGTAGCATTTCCAGCTCTGCCGTTAAGTCCAATCTGGGATCCAAATTCTTCTTACAAAATCGCTTATTGTTTGATAAATACGCATTTTTAAGCATTCTCGTTCGCAGGTATAGTTTCCTAGAGAATCACCAACGTAACTGTGCCAAAATATCAAATTTTGAAAATTGGGGCGCTCTTCAAAAATGTGCCATTATTGCTTTAATAAAGCCAAGATTTTATACACATAAGACAAAATAAGACATAAGATCTATATATAAAGATAAGATCTAAGATAGGACTAATACATATAACTACAAGCTAAGACCTAAAAGACCTATAAAAGTATGACCTGTAAATCTAAGCACTCAAAAACTATTGAAGTTACACCAAGACCTACAACGAGAACAAAGGGCGTTTTTAAAAGCCTCAAAATTCTGGATTACGGCATACCATTCCACACTGTTTTTAAGATAATCGGTAGCTGTATAATTTAGTAATAAATAATTGTAATAACACCATTTAGATAACGAAATAATTCCCAACAATACAGTTAAAGTAATACATTACTGTAATTAACCTAAATATCAGCCATTTTGTTTTTTAGCCGCCATTTTGAGAAAAAATGATAGCCCTATAATGCTTCCTTGTAGCAGCTCAACAATACGTTAAAGAAGAACCTGTATCAAGAATAACTTACACAATATGCGCTATAAAACAATTATTGAACACATATGGAGTGGTTTCATGGGAAAACGGAATTATACTAACCATAAAACGAATTAAAAGCATTTTGTCTGACCATGCGCTATTTGAAATTCCCGCTACTGTATATGGGATATGTATTTGTGTTATGCGATACGGACGGCACAGTAGCGTCATGGATCTTCACACATGATGCTTTCATAATGTATATTTCATTAGGCATGTATGACCTAAACGTGCCGGTCGTATCGCATAACGCATTATACACTAGCGCGATTTTTAAATAGCACATGGTCAGACTAGATGGTTTTTATTCATTGTTAGGGTTATATAATTCCGTTTTTCTATAATTATTTTATAGTGTTTATTGTTTAATATTATTCGTTGTACGGGTTCTCCTTTAACAATGCATCAGTTATATTCTTTCGGTAATTTGAAATGTCACTTTGTCAAATGCAAAGAGCAATGTGTTTGTAAAATAAAATGGTCAATTAAGAGTTTTTGTGTGAATTTCTCAACGGAAAAAATACGGTTTTAGCCATTTTTAGTAAGAATTTGTATTTTGGCCGCCATGTTGTTTTTAAGTCAAAAATCAGGGTGGCCCAAAAGCTTATTTTGAAGAATATAGTATACACAACATAAAAATACTCGTGAATATGTGGTAGGAAGTAGATTAGTTATGACCTGGGAATGTACCTGTCTATAGGGGGTTATCCACCACATCATAATCGGCTGAGCGTGGAAAACTCCACGTACACACAGTGTCAGATAGCGTTGATTCGGATTTTTTGTACATTGCGGTACACTGGATAATGCGCAAAATACTTGGCCTATCGTAACAATTTACGCACCAAAATATTCCTAACTAAAGTGTCTAGTTAGGTGACTAGTTTATAGGTTTATTTTTGAAAAAAGACGAAAAAACGTGAAAAATACGATCCATACAAGCATTTTTCTTACCTTATCAGCTGGCTCAATTATCGATTGCTGCTGTCAAGTCATGCCATACTCCAGGTACTCAAAAGCTAGTGAGCTAAGGGGTGTTTTTGTGAGGAACCCGTTTCTAACACCTGATTCGTCGATTTCGCGATATCCAGTGTACCGCGAAACGTTTTTTTTTCATTCCTTGTTCAAGCCTTTAACACAGCGTTTGGCTGCTGGGGAGTCCCATGATGTCTAATAATAGCCGGCCAATTAGCGATGCGGATACGGAATTGGCGGCGCTGTGACCGAGCAGTACAGATGCTATGGGAGCGTAAATGGTGTGAGGTAACAGACCCGGTAGGAAAGGAGATATGGTTTACCGGACTCATAGTCCGCCTACAAGGTGAAGAACATTAGTTTCACGGCTTTATTCCGTTTTCGTCTATGGAGTCCGGACTATGGCTCCGTGCGGACCACATCTCCTTTTACACCTGTATGGTCCCTTACTCTTTTCGATGAGGTCCGAAACTTTTTACGTGCTCAGAATTCTCCGTTAATACACACCGGTCTAACAGCTTTAAATGGCTCTTCGAACCATGAGGCGCCGGACACCCACTGCATACACCTGCCATTTAACGCAATGGGTTGCGAGCAAGGAGAATTCCATAACCCCACTGCTGCGCGAATATGCATTTCCGATCTTATAGGACCTATTTGAGTATGACGAAGAAACTCGAGTCTCGAGGGGCTCGAACCATGTGCTCGATTGATCTCATACTCTGCCGACGGTCCAGCACCTTAGACCGCTCGGCCACCTCGCCCTCTAAAAGTAAGCATCATCATCATCGTCATCATCATATCATGATGATGATGATGATCGTCATTCGTCATTCGTCGTCATCGTCATTCGTCGTCTCCTCGTCGTCGTCGTCGTCATCATTAGACCTATCAACGTACTGGACCATGATTCTCCTATCAGCTGTGAGTTGTTTCATCTCTGTTTTGCTCTATAGCTCTAGTCAATGTCTTTGTTGATGGCGTCATGGTATTGGGGTGGTCTTCTGCCTATTTGTGCTTTTCAGGGGTCATATTTGTTTTGTAACCCCATTTTAGTCCACAAAAGACTGTCAAACAGAGTGATTTATGACATTTTAACTACTGTTATGATGTCTCGTGGACGTCAAAAGTCAGAAATACTCTTTAAACTCAAACAAATATGAGCCCTGTGCACAAGTGAATCGAATTTTAAAAGATACACAGATTAATGATTTTAATAATAATAATAATAATAATAATCAAGGTTTATTTATCTCAAATCGTGGCCTGTAGTCCAAAATGCTAGATACTTTACACCTTAATAATTACAAGACAGAGACAATGCAACTTAGAGGCAGCAGCTTAAACAGCGCCATATTGCAACATTCACACACATGGAGAGAGTGGTATTCATGTTTTAATCAATATCTGTTATACAAATTAAATCCCAAATTGAGTTCTCGAATTAAATCCAGCAAGTAGTCGCAACTGAGATTAGAACCGAGGACCCTTTGCTCTAGAGGTAAGCTTGCTAACCGCTAGATTTGTTCAAAGAAGTGTTGCAATTCAACAATGATATTTCCTCACAGCAAAGACTCCAAAATGACACCATGCAATATATATAATTCCAGGGGTAACAAAATCCATGGGAATCTTAAGTCTTGAAGGTAATTTTGTCCAGCAGTTGAAGACGATGGAGTATTCCATCGACGATACTAATATTCTGCGATACAATCCAGGTGTTCTACCACCATCAGTCTGCTGCTAATATCCTCATTTAGGACCACAAACTGGAGTCTTTTGGCTTAAAAGGCGACAGCAGACAGTTCAGCTATCAAGATCCGGGGGCATCAAAATAATAAATCCTGGCACTATGTAAAGCAAAACTTTACCATTATTGCAGATTAAAACTAGCTATAACTATACTGTATAGCCCCTGGTTACTACTGCTGGCCCCGACTCTTTCCAGTAAGCACTATATATTTATCTCACAGCTAGAGTTCCCAATATTTATGATAATAATTATTACATCACCACCATGCATAAACATAACCTGTTAACTGACCAATCAGATTCACATAAATACATCATCTGCATTGCACCATCTTACATAATAACATCATGGGAAACCCCCAAATTTTGCAATCTGTTTTGATCTCAAGGATAAACAAGTTGTCCTCATTTTCTAATTTAGCCCTTTTTGGGGAATTCCGTTCTGTCTTTTGCATGATCTATCTAGTAAATAACATCAGGTCTGATCTCAATATAGTACAAGGGGAATTTCATAATAACAAAGTAACCTTTTCCCGTGAGAAATGTTTTTTTCTCAAGAATTGAGTAAATAATATTTTAATCACAAAATGGAGGCTAATATAATACTACTTAGTTCTCCAGGAAATAGTTATAATCGTAAATAATATCACTCGTCTATCACCCCGGCCTTGAATAGCTCATTGGCAAAAGCGGCCGGGCTGGGAATACGGAGGTCGCAGGTTCGAATCCACGCAAAGGTTTTTTTTTTTAAAATTTATAACAAAGTTGGGAATTTTAAGGGTAGATAATTAGGTTAAAAACGCGTGTTTTTTTGTTTTTTAAAATGACATGTTTTGCTCTGACGTCAAAAGAGATGAAAATATAACAAGATTCTCGTCATGGACTTTTCTGCTCTTTTCAGGAATGACAGCTCTTACATTCTCCTACTTATACATTGACCTAGTCTAGTGTCAAGATTATAATTTAACGAGGGATTATATTATGTTTCACTGAATAAAGCTCTATATTTCCTTGTTCAAATTTGACACTAGACTTGCTCTGTGCAGTGCAAGATTACACGGGGGGGGGGAAACCCCAATGTTGTCGTAACTGTTAAAGAAACATAGGACATTTCCAGACGTAGCGCCCATATTTTTCCAAACCGTTTTTTATTATATACATACTTGGAAAACGTGCTCGGAAAGATGTTCTACAACCGATCAAGTGCACATTGATTGAAACTTCCTCCCCAAAGAATCTCCCCATATTCCGTTAAACCGCTTCGAACAATAAGACATTTGGCATAGAGTTAAAAAACAGTTCTTCTTTGCGCCAAAGTCTAAATGTTGAACTATCACCCACCCTTATTTTGTGATCGTTCATCTCTATTAGCTATCAGCTGGTATTATTTGCTTTTTCTGCTAGGTCGTGGACTTACTATTGTTATATTACCCTCGAAATTTTGATTAAAATATTATTTTCCCAATTTTATTTGAGAAAAGATGTCTCACGGGAAAAATACTTTGTTTATGATAAAAAAAAAAAGAGTGCCGGGGGTTCCCCTATGTTGTGCAAATGTGCAACCCCTGTTTAAGACTGCACATAAGGCGAAAAGGGGAATTCCTCAGAGTAACTTAGAAACTGAGTCAACTTGTTTATGCTTTGAGATCAAAACATTGCATGATCTGGGGATTCCCCCATGAAGTATAATTGTGAAATGATGCAATTTAGATGATGTAATTTTTTGTAAAATCTGGTTTGACAGTGCTAAGTTATGTTTATGCATGATGCTGTGGTTATACTTTATTTTAAGGCTTGGGAACTTTGTTGTAACCAGGAGCTATACAGTATAGTTATAGCTAGTTTTGGTCTACAATAATGGTTGTAGACCTGTACATAGTGCCAGGATTTATTATATTTTCAATTCCACGTGAGCAGTGTGCTATAATTATTCTACTCTCGTCTTTGAAGCCAAAAGTGCTGGGAATCAAAATAGGGTTCAAACGTGTGGACAGATAGAAATCGTGGTGATAATATCTTGGACAGATATACTGTGGAGTATTAGTGTCTTCGAGGGACTTATTTAACCTTGTCGTCTTGAACTGCTGGACAAAAGTTATCTTCAGGAATGAGAAGATTCCCATGGAATATTACCTGAGGATTTTTAAGTGTGACTTTGCATGCTGTCATTTTGGAGTCTTCGCTGTGAGGACATATCATCATTAAACTGCAACGCTACTTTTGGTTGGAGACATAAATGAACTTTGAGTAAGATTAGAATTGCTAAGTGTAACTTTGAATTGTATAGATATTGTTTTTGGACATGCCAAATTCTTGAACCAAATAGATCTGATTAAAATCATTAAATCTGTTATATTATAAAATTCAGATCATTTGTGCACAAGGCTCATTTATTTGTGTTTGAAAGGTATTTCTGACCTTTGACGCCTACGACACGTCATAACACTCTCTAAAAATAAATTTCCCCTTTTTCAAACTGGATGGTATACTATTATTGATTATCCCAATTACAGTTGTCGATATGAAAGTAATACTATCAAAACAGCGTACTTTCAAATTGCGTTTATTCTATTCTCCTCAGATAATAGATCACATACCCGGCTTAAGTAAGTTTGTTTTGTATAAAGCGAATCTGGTAACGCGTGGTGGAAAATACATACCAAAAGGATTCCATTTACCAGGACAAAAGGAGGATTTTTTACGTTATGTAAGTATATCTATGTATACATATTGTATGTCCTTAACTGTCTAACGATAAACTTTATCTGAAAAATAAATCACTACTCTTTATATTCCCCTGATTTGCCACTTTCATGCCATCACAAACCATGCATTAATAAACAGGACTATTTGTGGAGAGTGCATTAGCACAGTATTACTCCTTTATCGCTTACTCAAAGGTCCCGAGTTCCAATTTGTGCACTGGTTTCGAGACTGCATAGATGTAGATTTCATGTTCATTGTTTGAGCCAGCTGGTGCAGTTAGGTGGCAGCAATAGGATGTGCATATTGAAGGCAACATAACATATTTTAATCTCTTGTACAAAGGGCAAGCCGACTGGCTGTCCAGGTGGGTCAAACGTGCAGTCTGTTTGTGTCAAAGCAGTCTAGAAATGTGACTTCCCGCTCCTTTCGGCATGTCAGGTCAATATTCTCCTGGCTCCTTTTAATAATATCATATTTTTTTTCCAATATTAGTTGCAAACACCTTCAAACAACGACAAGCGTTGGATTCAAAAGAAAACACACCATCGAGGTAACGAGTTCAAGGAAACTGCTGGTAAGTAGGTGAAGCATACCTGGGAAATGGGTAAACCTTTCATATAGAAGTCCTAAGCATGCAAATGAGGTATTACAATTGATTCCGCCATGAGCTGTAAATTGCTGTGCAGTATCGCTTGACGGAGTAAATGGCAATACCTCATTTGCATACTTGGGACTTCTGTATGAAACGTCTACCGGGAAGTGGGAGCGCGAGCAATATGGCATACATTTCAACATGATTGGGGGCATTTTTCATGGGGGCATGATTGGGTAAACTTTAATTGGCCCTATTGAAAAAGTGATACCACAATTTGAGAGTACTATTGATGTAGAGGGTCCATACTAACTATCAAAGGTGTCAAACCTTTTCTGTAGTGAGGGGTAAACGATGATGTTTGACCTGGGCCCATGCTCCTCCTCCACACAGTTAAGACCACGGTCATGACAAAATTAAAATTCATGCTATCATCATATAAAGGGTTATTTGATTTAATTATTATTAATTAAGGTATATATTTAAGCAAATAAATCCGAAGATTTAATTACTTTGATTTTTTTAATTAGTAAAATATCTTGATTTTTTTCACTTCCGTTAGTGCCGGGGGTACCAGGGTCCCAACCTAATTATTCTAATGAGGTTGTAACAATAGGTATTAATGAAGGGATTTCATATATTGCTAACTTGGAGATTGATGATCAATAGACTGGCAACAGGAGTGTAAACCTAGAAAGCAAGATGTCAGCCTCCATGACATGATTACGTTTACATGTGCTACGATATTAAAGTAATAATAATCTCACAATAAGTCTACCAAGTGTGAATCATGGTGTCAGATTAAGGAAAAAGACACCCATATTTTGCTACCAGCAACCTGTCTGCATCACTAGAATACCTGGAGAGACTTATCAGGGCGATTTAAAATCGCCAGTTAAGTGCAAATTTACAGTGTAAAATTCGGCAACCCTGACGTCTCCGGCAAAGCAAACGATACCCGATAGTGATACCAAACGATGCCGGATGCATAAATCAAGCAAGATTTCACCATTTTAGTAACCATTTGATGAAATTAAGAAGCTGTATGCCTCTACGGACAGAGAATGACTCCTCCTTTATTTTGAAAGCTTGAGTTGTAAAACTTAAAAGCACTGACACAATTCAATTGCACAGTAACTAAAACAGTAGTATTGGTACGGACGT
>JAMKCH010029664.1:0-18541 GCA_023653785.1 Ophioderma brevispina | reverse complement strand
TGGTTTCTGTGAAGAACTAAAAATGGTCATGGATGAGGGTTCTATATGGAGGACAAAGTTGAACCTTTTATAGCTCCAAGTCAAGCTTTTACTTCTGAGTATGTGAAGCTGCACTGAAGTTGTTTTCTTAAACAGATCTAAAAATAAATGCACTTTTTCAGATCAGCAATGATGATTTGGGAAGTTGTCAAAACACACTAGATGTTTTTTTACAAAACCTTCGTAGAATTTAAATAAACCTTGGGCCCTTAGACTTACCCAATGATATACAGTTGGCAGTAGTTGAAAATCGGCACTTGAGGTACTCGGATACTGTGCACACATTATTCAATTAAACTGAATGGTAGCAATACATCTTGTACAATCTTATTACAATAACAAGCACTATTTAACCTCTCAATACTTGATTAATGCATAGGTATGATGGTACTATAGGACAAATGCTGAAATACAAGACATGAACAGACATGCCTATTTCTGTTGATACCCTTGGATTGAATGTCACACACCATTTACCACACAACTAATCAATAATTACCATCATTACTAAGTTGGTGAATCTCAAATGACCAGAAATTATTTTCCCAGAACCATGTGATCAATTCAATTGTAGTAGGTCTTTACCGTTAATGAACTTATTTAATTGCAAAAGCTTTGAAGCTTGTAAAACAACATGTGCAGTTCCCGGTAAAGAAGCTTTGAGGCGTAAGCCTTGTGGTAATGCCACCCTACCTACCCACGCAGCAACTATCACCCACCTATCCACCTACCCAATTTCCTGCACAGGCTGCATGACTCCCTGGATAATTTTGAGCAATGATTTCTGCATATGCTACAATTTATCCCAAGTCTGGTTCTTCTTCTCAGCATATCCACAAGTCATTGGTAATGGCTTGTGGTGGTATCAGGATTTATTCAGCTGGTGAAGCTGATTTTGGGCCGTGTGTATCCATGATACGGAAGCTCCTAACATGGCCGCTTTGAGGCTGGGGAGGGATTGGGAACAGTCAAGGGTTTTCACCCTATGTACATGTACAGTTGTGACTCTCTGTACACGGGACCAACACTTAACGTCCCCTCCGAAGGACGGGATGCTTTCACGATTCATTTGCCCAATTCAAAGTGAGCCATGGAAAAGAGCAGTATTCTGTATTTAATCAATAGCTGAAATTCAGATCAAATCTAGAATTGAGCACTCAAATAAATCACAGCAAGTGACCCCACCGGGATTTGAACCCAGGAATTTGGTAAATTTGCGCAACAGGCAAGCACCCTAACCACTAGACCATGCTCTCCCAACCCAAGTTTGGTAACATCCTTCTAACACAGCTGTTTGAAGGTCTCATTTATTATGACAAAACAGGAATAAAAACAAAAAGTACAATGACAACACAGTTTTGACAACTGATTTAGATTATTTAGTCAACTATCTACATCCTGTGCAAATTTGACAAACTTTCATTGTGGGCAAATATGATTTTTCTTAAAAATCTAGTTTTACACATCTTTCTATGGAGAAAGGGCATATATACAGGGCGTTATAACATAGAAATTATAACCTTTGTAGGCCTATATGGCAAGATTTCCGCAATGGATTTTTCTGATTTTTGCAGAAAAAATAGCTCTTGCACGTTCCTGCTTAAATTTGTTCTAAAAATAAGAGACAATTTGCATGGGATCACACAGCTGTGCTAAACATGCTTCTTCTAAGATGTCTCATGCTTGCCTGGTCTGCACATTATGTGAGTTGGTGTCTAGTGCTAGAGCATCCAAGGAATGCATCTGCTGCAGATGGCCAAAACTACTAATGCTGCCTCTTTCTGAAAAGATGTAAACTGAGTCTGCCCTGTTTTTGATCTTATGAACTTATTTGAGATGTGCTGAGACCATATGAACCTTAAGGTATTTCTTTCAATCAGGGTTGTTACTACACCGACAGTCAGCAGCAACCAGTACTCAATCAAATTAGCCCACACAGACAGACAGACACACACACACACACACACACATTTTTGTATGACCTATACTTCCGAGGACTTCAAAGGAATCACTTCCTTAGTTGTAAAGCCAAACAGAATAAATCCCATTGTTATACTTCCGAAGACCTTTATTATACTTCCAAGGACTTTTATTCAAAAGAATTTCTTGTGTTAGGTCTTCGGATGTATATGTCGTACAAGTGCACACACACACACACATACACTTTTCCTTACAGATAGTATTTTGGGTCAGTCATTCTTTCTGAGTCTCACAGTGGAATGATATTCTGGATGCACCAATGTACAAATTGAATAGCAAATGGAAAACACATTGGGCCTGAACCGTGGCCTGAACTTAGTACTACTAGTGTGGCTCCATCACCATACTGCCAATCAACAAAGTGACCAACAAGGATTCCTATTTGATCCTGATGAAGCACTTGAAGTACTGTAATTCTTTGTTGCTACATGGCAAGGACACAAGTTTCCTTCCTTAATTTCACAAGTGTATCTGATAATATGGACTGGGTACTTCGGTTTGGGTAGGTACATTTCTCTTGTGTTGGGAATTTATCACAAATTTTTAAAGAATCTAGTACACATTGTTAAGCCTGAGTCACAAATTTTGGCAAAGGTTTTACTCTCATTTTATCAAAATTCTGAAAAGTTTAGGTAAGATTTTGTTTACTTCCTGCAATTTTTGCTTAGTTTTAACACTTGAAAGTCTACCCATTTCTGTTTAAAAATCCTCTCACAAAGGGAGTTTTCCTTACACATAAAAAAAACCTTCGAAAAGCTGTTCATGTCATACAAGTGCATACACACACACACAGTCTTGTAAATGTGTTTGATAGGGGGCACTAGTCCAAAACCTACTAATCGGGAACGCACAAATGTCCCCTATCAGTGGGTTTCAGGCTTGTTGTGTTTTCATGTTCCCAATCAGTGGGTTATGGGCCAAAGTTGTGTGCATACACACAAATTTCTAGCCCACCCCAAAAAGTGGACAGGCCATTTTCACACTTTCAGACATAGGTCCTACGATAGGAGGCGTCCCCAGTCGTCAAATGTCCCTGAACGGAGGATTTAGGCTAGAAAATGTCCCCGAATGGAGGTGTTTACAAGTTCACACACACACACATATTCCCAAGAGTTTCTCCCCATTTACAGGTGTCCAAACTCATCAGGAACCATGCAAACTGCAGCGTATAATATGATGATTAAGAAAATAGTCAATTGTAAGCCCAGATCTTAATCTGACTTCCTGTCTCAAATCCTATTCCAATTTGATCAGAACTAGAAAGAGACAAAAACTATAATAAAGATGAGCAAGAAAGTATGCCAGGGGAGGGTTACTTTAACAGCTCAGGGAAATTTTACAAGGTAATAGATGCCCCTAGCCTACAGGGTCAGATAACAAAAGTTGTTTATTAGGAAACTGCTCATTTGCTTTTGGTCATATTTCCATGACCAAAGCTACTCAGAATTCAATCTTGATATATCATGGTAACAATCAAGCCACTGAGTAGCAAGATTCTTATCTGAAACTTGATCAAATTTTGGGAGGTGATCCAACAACAATCCTGAATAGGACGGTAAAGATTACACCGTGGCTCCTTAGAAACCACAAAAAAATGACACCATAGAAAGATGCTTAGAACTCACAACAAAGGTGACACTATAGAAACAAGGTGCATTGAATCCGAGTGTGAATTAGGATCTTTTCATTCGTATTTTCCATGGCGCAACTCATCAATTGATTGTTGCACGAATCTGTCTTTTCTAATTTGTCCAAATTACACATTTTGAAAGGACTGCTCTATTGAAATTTGATAATGACAATCTTCTGCTAGGGACACTGTGTCATTTTTTGCTCCAAGCAATATTTTTCCTTCCAACTCTCTCCCTCTCCCTATTTCTTTTTGTCCCCTCTGTGCACGCTTTGGCCTAGTAAATTACAAAACACGTTATGTATCTTGTCGTGTTATGACGTGCCTGCTAGCGAGTCGTCAGGCCATCGGCGAGTATTTATATAAATGATTTTTGTAGGTGCTATTATACTTTGGGGAAAATTTTGCTGATTTATAAGGCAGTGCATATATGAATTGAGTGACACTAGCTTTTGGGCAAAACTTTTACACAAATTGGAACTGAGTATAATTTAGCCATCCAATGATTAATACAGTATCTTGCTACCAGGTATAAATAGGTATATTGTGGAGAAGAATGTTGTCAACCAGAGGGGATATGAAAACATTTACTGCAAGGACAGCTGTCATAAATAAAGTACCTATCATGAATATGTTTCAAGTTATTCAAGAAATGAGGATCGTTTGATAAGGTGGCATTGATCTCTCAAACCAAACACTTGAAGAATGGTTTATGTGATGAATTGATGCGGATTGCATGCAGACATTGTATTGAACTGTAATGTTTGTATCTAGAAGATATCAATGGAAATGAGTTTCCTACATTGTAGAGTGGACAATTTGGACTTAAAGGGGAATGGTTCAATTTGCCTGTCATTATTTTTACCCTCGGGGGTTGGGAGTTTGGGCTTGTAATATGCTATTTTCAAAAGAACAAGGTAACTGACAATATTTAGTATAGTCATGGACAAGATGGCATTTGCACATGATTTGCACAGTGTAATGATATCTACTGTAGATATCATTATGATAGCTACTGTAGATATCATTTGACGGTAGCTAGTATGAGTTATCTTCTGAAGATAGCACTTGATAGTGGCTAGTATGATGTTATCTACTGAAGATAGAATTTGACGGTGGCTAATATGATGTTATCTTCTGAAGATAGCATTTGACAGTGGCGAGTATGATGTTATCTTCTGAAGGTAGCATTTTATGTTAGCTAGTATGTTATCTTCTGAAGATAGCATTTAACGGTGGTTAGTATGAATAGCATTTGACGGTGGCTAGTATGAGGTTATCTTCTGAAGATCGCATTGGGCAGTGGCTAGTATGAGGTTATCTTCTGAAGATAGCATTTAACAGTGGTTAGTATGATGTTATCTTCTGAAGATAGCATTTAACAGTGGCTAGTATGATGTTATCTTCTGAATATAACATTTGACAGTGGCTAGTATGATGTTATCTTCTGAAAATAGCATTTAACAGTGGCTAGTATGATGTTATCTACTGAATATAGCATTTGACAGTGGCTAGTATGAGGTTATCTTCTGAAGATAGCATTTGACAGACTTCTGAAGATAGCATTTGACAGAGCATTTGACGGTGGCTAGTATGGTGATCTGAAAATACCACTTGACAGTGGCTAATATGATATCTACTGGCGATATCATTTGATGGTGGCTAGTATGATGTTATCTATTGAATATAGCATTTAACAGTGGCTAGTATGTTTTCTTCTGAAGATAGCATTTGACGGTGGCTAGTATGATGTTATCTTCTGAAGATATCATACTAGCCACCATCAAATGCTGTCATTTTCTGAAAGTTGCATTTAAAGATAGCTAGTGACAGTAGAATGTTAACTGTATCTGAAGATAGCTTGTAGGATGTCTAGAAAGATGTCATCTGAAAGTATTTGAAAATGGCTTGTAAGGTACTATCTATTAAAGGTGGTAGTAGGATGCTCTGTACTGAAGATAGCATTTGAAGATGATTTTTTAATTCCTTTTACAAGTGAGTGTTAGAACATATATTGCAATAAAATTCACATTAAATGTATAAAATTAAGAACAAATGGAAGGTATTGTTTATGAATTATATAGATTGAATGCACCAATAACCCATCTGTAAAGTTTCACAACAATATTTAAATTCATTCAGATGTGATGAGAGCTAAAACATGATTTTAGGCCCATAGAATATTTTGCAAAATTATTATTGGTCGATCAAAATGGGGCACCTTTTCATGCATAACATCCAAACCATATGCCTTTAGCCCTAAGACCCCCAAATTTGACCACTTCCAGTAAAATTCTGAGGTTCTAGGGATGAGGCTATTAGCAGTTGGGCCATGAACCTTTAATATCTTGATAATGTTTGTTTGTTGTTTTTTTGCAGTGACAAAAGTCAATGCATGTGCATCAATCTGACAGTTCAGAATGTGCCATCAAGCTGAAAAGGCATGCATTGATTTTTTGATCAATGCACTTAAAGCGGCACTGGCACATTTTCACAAAATATGAAATCTCTTCAATTTGCTTGCAAATGATAGTCTAGGCCATTGGAAGAATAGAGATATATTTCACAAATAAAAAAATAACAGATAGGGACGTTAATAAGAGGTTAAAGACATCCAGGCTAACTTTTAAGTTTTCCATAACTTTAATCAACAAATGTGTATATTACATGAATATCATAGATGCGTACTCATTGATATTAAAACCACAAAGGTCACAGACCGGTAAAAGAGGGTGCATGTCGTGGGAATCATGCATACAGGGTGCATTTTCTTGTGTTAAATGCCATTTCCGTCGTCCGCTGAATTAACGTCGCCGGCGACATTAATTACAAAATCATTCTGTTTACCCATAAGGACACTGATTTGTTCTTAATAATTTCAGGTGAGGGCTAATATATATAAAAGCTTATCAACCATGCAACACTATAAATTTTGAAAAATCTTGAGGGCGCACTATTTTTCAAATGTGCCAGTGTCTCTTTAAAGCAAAGAATTTTCAGTCATTAACCTCCAAAAGATGAAGTGTATTCTAAAAAAAAGTCACAAGAAGTTGGTACTCCTACTTATTGGTACTCGCTGGAAAAATGAATTGTGATTCCAGGAAACCAGTTGAAAAACTGTTACAAGGGCTAAAATGATGCTTTTTTTTTTTTTTTTTTTTATTAAACTACAAGCCATAGATAGGGCAAACTATACCTTTTTTTAATCCTTGGGACATGACAAAAATGTTGGAACACATTTAAGGACAATTGAAATATTTCGTAATTTTACCCCTGTACAAACTTTGCCCCCTTATTTCTGAAAATGCACAAAGAGGATTTTTGGGGACTTTTAGTATATTATTCTAGACACATTTCTGCACCAATTCTGACATTTTCAGCTTGTTCCCAGAAATTTCCACCTTTCCATTGTTTATTTTATTAATACTCTTGGCCTATTGTTTTTTTTTGCAGTGACAAAAGTCAATGCATGTGCATCAATCTGACAGTTCAGAATGTGCCATCAAGCTGAAAAGGCATGCATTGATTTTTTTGATCAATGCACTTAAAGCGGCACTAGCACATTTTCACAAAATATGAAATATCTTCAATTTGCTTGCAAATGATAGTCTAGGCCATTGGAAGAATAGAGATATATTTCACAAATAAAAAAATAACAGATAGGGACGTTAATAATAAGAGGTTAAAGACATCCAGGCTAACTTTTAAGTTTTCCATAACTTTAATCAACAAATGTGTATATTACATGAATATCATAGATGCGTACTCATTGATATTAAAACCACAAAGGTCACAGACCGGTAAAAGAGGGTGCATGTCGTGGGAATCATGCATACAGGGTGCATTTTCTTGTGTTAAATGCCATTTCCGTCGTCCGCTGAATTAACGTCGCCGGCGACATTAATTACAAAATCTTAATTCTTAATAATTTCAGGTGAGGGCTAATATATATAAAAGCTTATCAACCATGCAAAACTATAAATTTTGAAAAATCTTGAGGGCGCACTATTTTTCAAATGTGCCAGTGTCTCTTTAAAGCAAAGAATTTTCAGTCATTAACCTCCAAAAGATGAAGTGTATTCTAAAAAAAAGTCACAAGAAGTTGGTACTCCTACTTATTGGTACTCGCTGGAAAAATGAATTGTGATTCCAGGAAACCAGTTGAAAAACTGTTACAAGGGCTAAAATGATGCAGCTTCTAAACATCTGCCATGATGCCACTTTGGATGATGATTTCATCCATCAACTCCATTGGCAACAGTAGAGGAAATGATACCTGTGTCACACAAATCTTGCTAGCATCTTTGCTTTCCTTATAAGCACTGTGTGAAAGACTCAGCTCAGAAGTAAAGCTGAAAAAAGTATTGTTTGTTTGTTGTTGCCAGGTTGGGATAAAATGTAAAAAATGATTGCTATTAAAATAATATTCAAATATTTTAAGAAAAAGAGGTGCATTACTCTTAGAGCATTAATGCTTAACATCATTACAATCCTAGCCCTTTTTGATATTGGTAGATTCTGTGTAGGTTATAATGTATGAGTCAGTGGTTTATGAGATGGGAAGCTATCTCCAAAAAGATGACCTAAGATTAGGCTTGTTTGGACTCATTTTAATACTTTTCATGCTGACTGCAAATACAGTCAAGAAAATGCACAAATGTGACAATTTTGAAAAAAATTAAATGTAAATTTCAGTGTACTCTCTGGAACACATAACATGAAATATGGGGATGTTAGTCTCATTGCAATCAAAGTGTTTCACACCCCCAGGTACAGATAAACTCAAGTCATTATTCTCCTGGCCAAGTGTGCATATTTCAGCTGTATTGTGCACCGTGCAACATCAACTGTCATAGACCAGTCAACTGGCATATCAGCTTACGCTGTCATTGGATCTAATTAAACTATATTGAAAGCGAATATCTAATCAAGACGATATGAAACAGTGCATAAACATTTTAGAATGTCTTTTTTTTTTAGTGGCTACCAAAACTTTTTTTGCATACAATAAAAATGAGTAGATTGCATTGGTTATCACTGTAGGATTCGATGAGGCCATTTTTGGTGCATCAGAGGGCCAGCTAACCTGGCTAATAGCCCCAATTGCTAACGTTCCTAATGGTTTGAATCTTTTTCAAGTTACCTGAACTCTTTTCTCTTAAATGATAAGACAAATGCGTAATGATGACTAGCCTGGGTCCCTGGGCATCTTGTATAGATTTAGGCTTCACCTTCAAGTAGATTTTAAGTCTACGATGAATTATTTTGCATATATATTTGTAGGCAAGGTCATGAAAACAATATGACAGAGCATTTAGATGACTTATTAAAGAAGAGAAGATGAAACATGAATACAAGCGAGTCCCAGCTTGGTGAGTAAGAATGCCAAATCAAAGTTTCCCTCTCTTGTAATTATAGAGCTGTCATTTGGTTTGTATTTGGGGGAAAATACTTCCAAATTTAAATTTTTCTTGTTTGGTTAACATAACTATGTACACCGGTTGTCTTTGAATGGATATGACTCAACAGAAAGCATTACTCAAAATTAAGTTTAAATAATTAGTTTACTTAAAGCAGCACTGGCAAATTTCACAAAATATGAAATTCTTCAATTTGCTCTCAATGATAGTCTAGGCCAGTTGACAAAAAAAAGAATAATTTGACGCAATAAAAATAAACATACCCAAAAACAGATCGGGACCATTGATATGAGCTTAAAAGACATCCAGGTAATTAGTAGGGCCAACTTTTAAGTTTCCATAACTTTAATCAACAAATGTGTGTCTATTACATGACTATTTGGACGCGTACTCACGATATTAAAACCACAAAGGTTATTAGACCGGTCAACAGTGTTGCATAGCGTGGAAACATGCATACGGCGTGCGTGTTCTTGTGTTAAACGCCCTTGTCGTTCGCTGCTGAATTTAAACGGCGACGGCCGACGTTAAATTACAAAATCCTTCTGCTACCCGTAAGGAAGTGATTTGCGTCTAATCTTTCGGGGGGTGCGAGGGCTTTTGTATATACAAAGTTACAACATGCAAAAATATCGATTTGAAAATCTTGAGGGCGCACTATTTTCAAATGTGCCAGTGGTCTTTAAGATGGGTGACTCAATCAACATATTCATCCCCCTCCACCCCCACTTTACTATAACAAATGGATATTTGGATATATAAGTTTGTATTATCCCAGTGAAATGTTAGGCACAGGAAATGTTTCCTTTGATTTATGAACAAAAACATCCCAAATGTGGTTGACCATATTAACACACACACTGACCAATGGGCCAAGTTGGGACACATTTTTACTCTACTATCCAAATGGTGAACTGATGAAACTTTAAACTTGTAACAGATGGTTTAAGTACATATGGCTCCATGTGAAGAGAAAGCATTATTATGAAAACTGACTATGATCAGGTTCACACACCTTTAAAGCATATGAGTGAGGCCGTATTTTGAAAATCCTGCTTTCCAAAAATTTCATCACAGCGGGGTGCCATAGAGCCATAATAGGAAAAGTGCTACTCAAACTGTCTTAACAAAAATGGTGTGTGAATGAACAAGGTTGTTTGACTCCTTGATTAATTCAGTGTTGATGCTGTTTTGGTTTATAATGGTTGATTTCTAAAATCTGGTCAAATTGACAAAAATTGATGACATTTTTTTAATCATCAGCACCAACCTATGAAGAGTTAGTTAAAAAAGTTATTCAAGACTCAAATTGTTATGCGAATTATGCTTGTCTAGGCATGATTATGACATTTATTCTTGAAATTTAAGCAATTTCTTATGTCATTAGGATCTGTTTCAAGGATTCATTGATGAGCATCAGTAGCACTTCATATTGACCCCACCCTTTCTGGTTGAGAATATCAAGCTTGCCACTTTGTGCTAACAAAAATGGTGAAAAGGTTGCTTCGTGATAATTCAGTGGTTGATGCTGCTTGGTTATAAAGGTTGTATTCTAAAATTCTGAGGCAAATTGCCAGTGATGAGAAGTGTTTTAATAATCAGCACCAACTTATGAAGATTTTAAGAAAACAGTTATTTCAAGATTTAGCACTTTCATATTGAGGACCCCGCCCCCCTCTTGGGAGAATAACGAGCTTGCCATTTTGTCATAAATTTGTTTCAAAACATTGCTGATCAAGCAAAGATAAGTATGTGGGAGATTTTAAGTATTTCCCACGGTGGAGTCTGTGTCACAGAATGCGCAAAAAATATATCTAAATTGGTACGCGCGAGAGATTAAAGTAATCAGTTCCGTCATAGAGAATGTGTGTAACTGAAACTAAATGAAAGAAGGGGGGTTCTATGAGATTGGCATCAGAGGGTCTCCGTTTAATATGTTTGTTTTAAAATATGTATCGTAGTGGGTCAGAACCTAAGAACCTAGCGAGAAAATTTGAACGTTTTTGTCGGGTACTCGGTGCTCGTAGACACGGAAAAGTGAAACCACACACATCGATACGGGCGCATGGGCCATTTTCCCACAATGCCTTTTGTATTTTTACAGTCTGCGAATTTTCAAAAACTGGTTTCAATTTATTGCCAAATTTTTTTTTTCCAATTTTAGAAACAGGATTACGTTACTACCGGACCGCGTATTCTCAGTGCTGTGTGAACAATTTACATGGTTCCTATACGTATTGTTCTATAGATGCGGCGGGGGCATGACTTTTTTTTTCCAAAGTGGGGCATTATTAGAGTTGTTCAGTTATTTTTCCATTGCCAAAACCATAGGCAGCACTGTCTGGAATACCTGATCTCCTGCCCCAACAAGGATCATTTGAACAACATCAACATGTGGATGCATCCAACCTGTACCAAAAATAGCATATATGTCAGCTAAAATGGTTTATTTATTTAAAAATTCGTATTTTTCTATGAAAATCTGACACACTTTAATTGTGACATTGTAGGAATCACGCCACTAAATAACCTTCATCGACTTGTGTACAAAAATGACCTCGCACCAAACGTCAATTTCTCAGCTTTAAAGCGAATGGTTATTCAAAACTGGATTTTTTGAGGAGACAATTAGACCATACTCTTCAACAAACATGAAAAAGTCAGATGATGAAGGCTGATTTTTTTAGCTACAGAGCATCAAAAGATTGCATGTTTCAAAACTTCCAGCCTAGTCCTAGTTGAAGGTTACTGCAAACTAAATTGCACAGTCCCCAAACACTCAGAAATTATACAAAAATACAAATACCAATAATACATACCAACAAATGTCACAAATAACATACCAACAATGTACAATACATACAACAATGTCCAAATACATACAATGTCCAAATACACTGTGGACAACCATTGTCCAAATACATACAATGTCCAAACTACATACCCAACATGTCAACCAAGGGCTCCGTTATAGTTCACCCATTATCAAGTTTTTTAAAGAAAACTTGCGGGTTAACTCTGCCTATACACCCTCATTGCTACTTAGGTGGGACTTCAAATGCTCCTATTCATTAGTTGTTTTTGGGGGGGTTGTTTGTTTGTTAGTGGTTTTATGTATAACACTCCATTGTAAGGCATATTTATGGGACCTTCACTTAATCTGTCATCAAGATCAAAAATGGCATAGTTTTCCACACCTGTTAGTACAAAAGAAATGGATTCTATTCAATTAATTAACACTATTAGATTTTGTCTGTTCACTTTACAACTGTATATGACAATGGCATCCGTTCCTACAACCTAAATTTCACAGTTCTGTGATCTGAACCAGCTTACTAATAAGTAAGAAGTCACTGCCCAATATGCAATTTAGTGCCCATATGATCAGCATAATAGGTCATGACTCAAGCAGTTTAACAGTCCAGTGCCTGCTATGATTATGTCATGTATGACTATGCCACATTGTATGGATAGTAACCTATCAGTACCAGGGTGGAATGCCACAAGATGTGGAAAATTTCATTCAATGGAGCATAAACTATATTGCTGGATGAGATAGATGAGGCTGTGATTTATTTCACATTGATGTTTCCCTAATCTTGCACTTAGACCAGTGTCCCCCAAAAAAAAACGCAAACACTTTGGTGGCAGGCACCATAAGTTTCTGAACAAAAGCACGTGATACTTATTCTGTGTTGTAAGGTAAGAGGGACTGTTAGCTAGTATTTCTGAAAAGTTCATAAAGATGGAAGTCAATAGTTTATTAAGATAAGATCCCAACAATCAAGTACCTGTAGAACCTATTTCAAAAAATGAGGAGCTGGTTAACAAAAGACTGTCAATGAAGAACAGAATGGCAACTACAAAATTGATTGCAATCAACATTTTACTTGCCCACAGTTCTTGCAGCAACAAATTAGACTGGGTCAAATAATGCATTTACATAAATTTTATTTAATGTAATTAATAAAACATTAATTTATTGGTGATAATAAAATATGTTTCAAGAAGATTATAAAACTATGATAAGTCATAGACAAACTCCACATACATAAAATGATAAATGCGTTGGGCGACAAATTGCTTGCTTTACTGAAAAAAAATGTTACATCTCAACTTTTATGAAAAAGTGTTTTTTTTTTTTTTTTTTTTTTAAAAAAAAAAAAACTCAATAACAATATCAGTAGATTCATTCGTCATTAAATTTTGGGTTTTATTAAGATAACTCTTGTGTGCCGTACAAATGATAGATGAATATTAGCTCTAATCCAATGCAGTCTTCTTGCGACAATACGAAGAGTTTGTTGACATACATACTAATTGATCTTTTAAGTGTGTTAAAAATGCATTTTTTTAGCTAGTAGTACCAAAGGAAACATTCATATGTTAATATTGTTGCAGCCACCTGTCTTTTAAAAAATGGAAATGGTGTGGTTGGAATTAGACGGATTAATATTGGTAGTTCTGGGCGCAAAACGTGCTGCAGTGCCATATTTTTGTAGTTAATAGCGCTTCATTTGGTTAAATGGGTTCCTGCAGGTCACTGATTTTGGGGTCATATCTTAAAAAAGAGTGACTATATCTTAGTGCACTTTTCAGGGCTATTAGGTAACCGTCCCTTCTTACCTTACAAACAAAGAATTAAGTAGCACGTGCTTTGGTTCAAAACTTATGGCGACTGCCACCAAGTGTTGCGTTTTTTTTTGGGGACACACTGGTAGGACTACTTCCCCGTTGCCATAGGAATCATTTCGAGCCACTGACATAGTAACACCTGATGTTCAAGGGCTCCACCCAATTAAAACATATCTTTTTTAAAAATAAAAAAAATAAAGGCATTATAGTAGATTCAACACCATCGTGTCACCTCTAGGTACTTTTCCGAAGGTAGGGACATGAATGAGGGGCATGTGGCTGTGGTTGGAAATTAAATTGGGATTAAAAAATTCAAAATGATAAATCTTATTGAAAACATGTAGTCCGATGAAGAGGAAATCAATTCTATGCTTAATGAAATCATTCAAGTCAGCATAAGCGCATTGTAGACTACAAACATAGCTCTAAAACAATGTTGTCTAATCGTATTGCTTCAGTGGTATACAATGTAACAGGCGAGTTGAACGTTACTGACTTATGAGCGTCCGTGTTTTGGTTACGAAGGAACACAAAAGCCTTTTTGGAAAATGATGGCAACATGAAAAAAGCCAGATTATCTCAATTCGTTATGAAACAGCAGTGTGCATAGGGCCTCATGTTTTTTTCTGGCCCCAATCCCAACTAATCGACTCTGTCCAAAACTTTTTCCTCTGGTGTGACAGAATGGGTGAATCAACGATAGAAAACATACCTTGAGTCTAAAATGATGGTTAGCATCTCACATATCGTTTTAGGTCATCTTCAGAAGTTGTACATTTAGGTCATTTCTGTCTGGTATTTAAAATTTTACACTTTTGAATGGTAAGTGTCGACCTACATTATGGAACTACACAAAGAGACAATAACTTAAGTTAGGCCACCAATCTTTGCATGTTTAGCAAGAATACGAACTAATTTCCATTTTTCTTAAAGATTGTCTGTCTATACACTTCATAATTTCCATCACGTTTTTGTGCTATCTAGATGTACACAGTATTTCATCATTCGTCACATTTTTGTGCCTATTATAGTGTCAAAGTTATTTCATCATTCCTCACATTTTTATGGTTATATAGATTATACACCCGTAATATTTCATCATTCAGTCCCCCATTTTTGTGCTCTATAGACTGTACACAGTAATTTATCATTTCCATCACCATTTTTGTGCTATATAGATGACCCAGTATTGCATCAGTTCCGTTCACAATTTTTGTGCCAATAGATGTACACAGTATGTCATCAGTTCGTCACATTTTTGTGCCTATAATAGATGTCCACAGGATTTCATCATTTCGTCACATTTTGGTGCTATATAGATATACACAGTATTTCATCAGTTCCGTCACATTTTGTGACGAAATGATGGTAATGGAAACGATGTTCGAAACTAAACTCTTCAAATGTGCCGCCATGGTGAGGATGTCCTGGCAGGCCCGCTGGGTCTTATGGTGCTAGAACATCCTACAGTATTGTTCCTAAGAAACGCCCCGGGGGTTGGCAATTTTTTTCAAAGGGAGGGCGTTTATTACAGACAAAAATGGAAAGTCAAAAATCCGCAAAAATCACCTAACAACAACGCCTTATTTTCGCTGATTATCAATAATACAAAAACGAAGCGGGGGGACGCTATTTTCGCACCTCCCTAGGTCAAATTTCCACACTAATTAAACTATACACTGTGCATCCAGCGATTATTATACGGATTACGACAGTCCCCCGGCCATGAACAGTGATTTGTGTAACTTAACATCATTTTTTCTTGAATTGTTTTATCCAAAAACGCAGCGGGGGCCGTTTATTGGCAGGGCTTTAATTAGGGAACAACAACAATCTTGTGCCCTACACTACCATAAAATCACAGGAGCTAGTAAAGAATGGACACTAAAGAATGTGTGACGGAGATGACTACAATACAAGTACGCATCTGGAATCTTGTTAAATCTTATTGTTCAATGGTTCTGTACTTATTGAGGATTTTTTTTGAGACTGTCGGCAACCCTGACCGGCGTCCGGCCCAACGTTGTTATAACATTTTTTCTATAACTGAAAACTAAAAAGCCTGAATTTTTATGAATTTTAGAAGTTGTTAACCTGTACATTCGCGGGACCTGAAAATTGCATCTTTTTCCGAGAATGACCCTTTAAAGTTAGCAGGAGGGAGTGAAGAATAAGGGAAGAGTGGGAAAGAGAAAAGTCGTAAACTCTGGTTGTGGCCCTCAACCAGTGGCCCGAAGAGCCCCCAATCCCATGACGGGGATATCACGCTATGGTGGTGTCGCTGGCCCAGCCACGATTTCGTGCTCATAAACACATGTATCTTCAGTTGATGTGTCATTGCCTGCATCCAGGACTTTTTTTCTCACTCAGGTGGCATTGGGGTTTAGGGGTTTTGTGGCAATTAAGGGTTAATAGACCATGGGTTAGTGCAACAAATATTTTCCGGTTACCATAAACAACTTTATATTATCCTGTATTGTATCATCAAAATGGAAAAGAAGTCCGCTAGCTCAATATTTTCGCCTATGAGATGATAAAAAAATTACAAGCTTCTCAGGTGTTTATTGAATGCGGTGGTGGAGTCCCGAAGCTGAAGATCGGATTGCTTCTTTAGCTCTTTCAACCTGATATATTCTCATAGGTTATACTACACAAGTTTGTGGCTTTTGAGATGGCAACACACATCGACCTAAGAGAGGCTTGTTTATAACTTGTACCATAACGCTACCATTGTATCTCCTGCCACACTGCTCAAAAGTATTTGTGCACAAGGGCATCTTTTGCTCCAATTAAACCCTCATACAGCAGTATTGCTAAGTGTGAGGTGAATACGGCCACCCCCGTTTAGCGGGGACAACAAACCCGGATTAAAGCTTTGGTTAACTAACTAAATAGCTACATAGTATTCACCATATTCCAAGTAGAGACTGACACGATCAGCAAAATTGTTGTTTGAATATAATCCATTACTCTTTCTAGTCAGGAAAATTCATGAGAGCTTAATCATTATGACCACTCAAATTTGACATTTTATCAAAGAAGTTCAAAATTGGTACACATTTGCCCGTAGTGATTCCTTGGTACTGTTGACACCCTATGGGAATTTGATGGAAATGACTCTGTTCTTTTGATAGGAAAAATCCATCTGAGGATGCATTGAACATGGCCACCTCAGAAGGATCCATATGGGTTTAAATCTGCCTTTGTTTGTACGTGTCATTGCCCCTTTTTGCTGATATGGTCGAGTTTTTTCGGATACGGTTTGGACTAGCGAATTGTTCCCATACTGTACAAAAACTAGTTGTGAAACTTGTTTGGATCCATAGGTCTTTTCAATTCAATCCCCTTAACATGCATGCAATGTTGTCTACTGTAGTGTACTAAAACACATGTCAGTACTTAGGGATAAAAGTATCCTAAAAGTTTAAAAACACAAGACAGTTCATAATCATGCTAAAAATCCATAAGTAATATTGCTTTGGGACTAAAACAATGAGCGTAAAAGTCAGTGTTTTTTTTTTTTTTTTAAGTGTTGAGAATAGGAATTTTGTGAGTCACATGGACCCTTATTGAAGTGTAATTTTCCAAAACTGTTGCATTGTGGGATTGACTTCAAACACCCTCTGGCTTGACCACACTAGGCAGCTGAATGAAGTAATCAAGGTGCAGGGCTACCTCATAGACTTGCTCAACACTCCAAGTGCTGACAGAACACTCTCTTCAATACTACAAATAATTTCTTTAAAAGAGAACACTGCATCATCAATATCGTATTCCAAACAAGTACCTCACACACAATATATATTGTTGTGATCTGTTTTTGTCGCTGAGTGTTTGTAAAGGCTTCATGGACATCTGTAAAACACATACTTATTAATACCACCAAAAAATGGTTCGATTCATAGGATGTATTGGTATCCTCAATGTAAGATCTGCATTGAAGCCAGTAAATTTTGAGGGGGGGGAAACCATAATATGTGATAAAAATTGGCCATAATATCATGGTTGGACAAGCTTCAAAGGAAAAGTCCAAAACGAAAGTGATTATGGCGCTGGCAGCGATGACCCGCGAAGTGACGCCAGAGTAGAGTAACAAATACGCGATACGCGTCATGATCGTCATCATGGAACGGAGGCGCGGGCCCAGTTTACTTGCATACGTACACAGTTAATTGACTTCTCGCGGTATATTCGTCTGACCGTGGGTGTTGTATCATATGGGCATAATGTTCTTGATGGGGAGTTAGTGCCCTTAAAATATGAAATAATGTTGTAGTGTCAACGCGTCGGCACCAGCGGTGACCTTACCGACAAGGAGAATCAGACAGAATAGCTTTATGTAAGTTCCAGACACAGAAGAACACGAAATGTGCGGTTTGCGGTTTGCGGTTAGCCAACGGGTGAGCTTTGTTTACAACTTGGCACTTTGACGTCATTAACGGGGTCAAATCAAACTCAAGCATTGATTACGTCGGTACGAAAAACAGGAGAAGACCTTGTCAGTTGAGTATATTATCCTTGAAATTTAACATTTTCCGATGTGCACTTTTAAAAATCTGTTTGCGCTATGATCCAGGATACTGCTGAGGTACGAAAAATGTAAGAAATTAAGAAAGGGCTACTCAAACCGTGTGTCCATTAAGTTCGTAATAAACAAAATACCCCCGTGTTATTTCAACACTAGTGTCATTTTCAACCCCCAGTATAAGACTGGATCAATAACACGAGTCAGTCAATTGGTTCCTGGTTATTTTCTTTGAACCTAAGTGGATAGGTGTGCAAATACTTTGAGAGGTCGTGTAATTGTATTGTTATTCAGGGATAGGGTTTAGTACGT
>JAMKCH010029663.1:0-27506 GCA_023653785.1 Ophioderma brevispina | reverse complement strand
TTTGAATTAAATAAGGAAAGCACCCTGTCTTATACTATAGAAAATCTTCCAATGTATGTCCATGGACTTAACATTTGTGTAAATGTCATGGACTTACATAATTTGAATTTTTCAACATGCCGCTCATTCAAAATTGATAACCCATAGATATGTGCTTATTGCATTGCTTATCATTTTTTTGACCCATAGAACGATTTTCGAAGTTACAATTATGTTGAATAGTGGTCATTATTTAAAATAACCATTTTAGTCAAACTGGGTACAGGCATGCACTTTCTATTTTTTTTTCCACATCACCGCTTTTTTGAAAAAACCTACTCTAACATACAACTATAAAGATAACAAATAGTGACATCTCACTAAATTTTGAGCAGCTTGGTCTTATCTGTTATGTCGTTTGCCTGTAACATTCATTTGAATATTGCAGTTAATGTGCCCATTGAAAAGCACAGGGGTCAATGCACATTTCCCCTGTACAAATTCATGGGAGTATTTCCAGAACTAAACTTTAGGCCTACTCACACACTAAAGGGCGATAGAAGGGTGGAAACTTCTTGATCAGGTAAACTTATCATTTATCTTCCTTGGGTTTACCCTTTGGAAGGTAGCGTATTTCCCAAATTTGCGAAAAATGTGTATAAGCGCCTCGTGCCCATTTGTTGACCTAAATGGTCTTTTTACGAATTCTAATTATCAAAGTGTCATGAAAACTTCAAGAACAGATTCTATGACATCAAAAACATAATTTTTAAAACATGACCCATACCCAAACCCCCAAATACCCATTTACGGGTGTTTAATGTGTACGTCATACGTACGTCCATGACGTAACATCCATGACGCTCATTAGCATATTTCTAATTAGTATAATTATTTTTTTCACATCTTATTATCTCCATATATGTACATTAACATTGTATACAAGATATGATTATAATCAATTGCGTGGTAGTGTAGTTACAGGAAAAAATGGTATAAAACGTCATGAACGTTACATACATTCGTGGAAAATCAGAAGTAAAATTTGAAACTCAAAGAGCGCCCTCTAGATAACTGCATTTGATTTAAAAGTGTAAGTTATAAAAAGTTACATATCTTGGTATTAAATTAAGAAATGAATACATTTCAGTGGTCAATATTCATAGATACAGGACTGAAATATTTGACAGCACCAATTTTAGTAAAAATTGCAAAAATCTTTTGTTCGTAAATACATTTTTTCCAAAACCATAAAAAAATAAGAAAAACACTGAAAATTCAATATTAGAATGCAGATTAATACAGATAAGGTATCTTTCTTCTATGTTCAATGTAAATTGTTGCATTAAAATGAATTTCAATTTTAGGCTCAAGGGGACATTGCCGTGGAATTGCCCATATGCACCATTTGGTGCGTACCATCACGTTGATAAAGGCGCGATCTAATGCTAGTTTTCGCTTAACGGCAAGACGCTTCTCTTGTGGCCATAACAAAATAAAAATATGTTTACTTTTCTGGGTTCTGTTCACAGACTATAAAGTCTTCTTTAAATCATTTTTTAGCATTGACCAAAATAACATTGTCAAGAAACAGTAGGCCTATAAGGGCTTTACCATTATGTAAAAGTGCGATAGCTTGAAATGCATGGGGGGTATTTTTCATGTTTGTTCACACTTGAGTTTTTAATTTATTGTCGTATAAATTGTTTGAGTTTGGTTCAATGTATAGGGAGTTTGCAAAATCTAAATTATGCATTATTAATCAATTTTATTTTTATTAATTCATTTATAGTTCTATATGGTTGTGTTATTCCGTCAAATTGTCAATAAATCTCCCGAAAAAATGGTAGGGATCTGCCGCACAGGGCTTTGAAGCAAGGCTTGATGAACTGAGAATTGGTGTAAGCGTCTATATAGCAAACGTAAATTTGACATACTTCAGTCCTTTTTGAGAAAGATTACAACAAAGGGTCAACGGGTTCCGAATTTTCAGACAACGATATAAAATTTGGGTAGAATTTATGCACAATGGGTTAAAGAAAAGGTGCAGATTCCATAGGGCGGCTGAGGGTCTATATACTGTCGGAAAACAGTCCCGAAAAGGCACGAACTGCATGGCCTGGGCCTTTCCCCGCTGCACACCCTATACACCTTACACCATCCTTTGCAGGTCTATGTCCCTAATAAAGAACCAATCTTTGTGGGGTTCTTTGTAGAACCAGAAAAGGTTCTGTGGCCAAGAAAATGGTTCTTTGTAGAATCTTTTAAACTCTAGAACCTTTGAAGGTATGTTAATAAAGCACCCATTTTTTCTGTGAGTGTTTTTGACATATATTTTTTCACATCCTTCCCACATATCTAATCAATATTATAGGCCTATTTCTTATATTTCTACGATGCATCGGACTTCAACGGGTGCCTGTCTCTTCGTTTGTTTGAAGTTAGATACTGTTGAGTCCTTTTAATTTTTGACATTAGCGACTTTTCTTTAAAAGAATATGTTCTTTTTCCGCTCAACAAAACATTTTTTATCATGGCGAAGAGGGCATGGTCAACTCTGTCTTTTGCGCTTTCACAACACATCACATTTGTACGCGCTGAACAAACAAGTTCTTCACGGAATCTGCGTGTGCGCCATACGCAGATTCAAGCAAGACGCAAGGTGAAATTTGAAATACGCATGCGCAGTAGCGGAGCTAAGTTCTCTGACGACGCAAATACCTTAAACTTTTGGAACACTTTTTATCCCTAAGTACTGACATGTGTTTAGTACATTACAGTATAAGCACATTGCTATGCATCATGGGATTGATTCAAAACACCCTCGGATTTAAGGGTAAAATCAGACAATGGTTTGTTTTGTGATATTCCTCCCGAAATCATCCATTATTAGCATGCTTTAGGAACAATTTGCCATTTGTCGCATGTGCTAAATGATGAGTGTAACACCGTGTAGACCACTGTGAGTCGCAAAGAAAACAGTTCCTGTCCTTACATTTTGTTCATCCATGAAGGGCCAATAGTACTTGCAAACTTGTATTATTAAGCCCACTAACTGGGGGGGGTTGGGTTAGAGCAGTAGGTATTCCCTCGGCTTCGCACCACGTGGCTCCCAGAGTTGACCCCTTGGTCGGGGCCCTGGATTTTAGTGGTTTGTTTTCAGTCCAATACCGGCATCGCAGGTTTTATCCGGGGTACTCAGGGTTTTTTTCCTCCTGCTTCTAAAGCTGGGCTTTCTTCTCTAAGTATTGAAATAAAGTACTTCGTGACACTTTAAACTGACAAATTAGGTTGTGTGGATGTTCGTTTAAATACCTAATTACAGCGTCCTCCTCATGATAATGTGACCCCAGCATGAGTAAATGAGGCTCTTGCGGTAAAGATGAACTTGTAATAGCCATAAAAGTCAGAAGCCGTTGAAAAAATGGACTTTTCTTTTTCTGTTGAAAAAAATAAATGATAATATATCCTCTTTCATGTGCTGTATGTTTATTGTAAAAATCATGATGATGATAACATGGTTTTGAGTCACTTTATGTCATTATCATGTGCTAAAAATAAGGTGTCCTTCAAGTTGTTTTTATCAGTATGGCAGGACTTGAACGTACATACTTATAAAAACATACAATATGAAGGTATCAAGTTCTCATTTTAATCCTTGAAGCATAATAATATGTGGTACCAAAAATCTCAATTGTGAATTTAACCTCAAGAGCATCATTTACTCGCACGGGTCACAAGTTGTGTAGGAGGGAAAAAATTTCTCTTTGGTTTATTAAAAAAATAATGTGACATGACATAAAAAAAAATATCAATATTCCACCAGGTCCTAATTTAAATTGTTTTGTCATTCAACCTTCAATTAATTAATCGTAATTTTTGTTTATTTCGCCACAGACCAGCCGTTGAAGGGGACTACTATGTGCGTGTCTACAAGGACGGCAAAGAACTAAGCACGATAGGAGGCTCCTACTGCAATAGCAGCTACTGCCGAAAGATAAGTCTAAAAACTTTGCTGGGAGAAAGGACACTCAAATTATGTCCAGGGATGTAACCAGCTTTTTCAGGGGGGCACGGGCACATATTTTTTTTTTGGGGGGAAGGCATATAAGCATATATTAAATTAAAAATCTGTTAGGCCTACGTTGATTTCACGTAAATTGGCACGTGTGCAGAAAAAATCAATAATTTTTCAGGGGGGAGGGACAAGATTCCCCCCACAGACTGTGTGCTAATTATTTCCTAGAGGTTTACAACAATTAAAGGTGCAAACATAAGAGATTTCATTTTCATGGTCCCTTAAAAATCGAAAGTATGATTTTGCCCTGATGTAAAGCTTTCCATCAAAAATATTCCATCTGAAAGGATTAAGCCAAGGAATGCTTCTTTGGTACTAAAAAATGTGAATGATGAAATTTCTAATTTTGTATTAGGAGCAAATCCAAGGTAAGTAATCTATTGTGCCTATTTGAAATTCGATTATGACACAATATTTGGGTTGCCTCAAAATCTTGTTGCACATTTTACTAATCTAGGGCTGGTCAGTGGCATACAGGCAGAGTGCCCCCCTGACGACTTGGACCGGGAAAAAAAAAAAAAAAAATGGGCAAAAATATGCTCAATCAGCTGTTTTTTAGACCTCGACTGGGAAAAAAAATTGGGCCTTTTGCTGTCCGTTGTTCCCCCCCCAACCCTGGCGGGAAAAATTCCCCAGGACTGGGAAAATTTGCCCCCTCAGAAGCGGGCAGGCCCGTTTACGCCAATGGGGGTGTCGTTGGCATGTGATATCATTTATAAGACATTGAACATAAGGTCAACATAAAGTTTAATACCAAGTATTCCAATCAGAAATGATAGAAACTCATTACCCAACCGACCCAATGTCAACTATGGAAGGTTCGCTTTGGGATTGGAGTTAGTCTTTGAGTGGAGGTAAATGAAAATAAAGAACGTTATATAGGTCAGGGTAATTCAACTGTCAGGTATGCAGAATTACTATGATTTTTACTGGAACTGAATTTTTCATAGGTTTTCCATATGCCATTGTGTCACAGTTGCCTTTGTATTACACAGTTTGGTGGCTTACAAATTGGTAAGGTCAGCAATTTTGATTTTGATCTTTTGGTCAGTGTCAAAACTCTACCATCATATCAGTGTACGACATTTGTACATTCTGTAAACCATTGTGTATGTAATTATTCAGTACAGTTGGGGCTACACACCAACTGTAGAGATAGTTACACCATCATCAGGTACTCCCGGTAAGGTGGTAAGTAAACCAATCAGGTTAGTTAAAAACCTTCATGGTATCCACCAATAATATTAACCCTGAACCCCAAAGGTTGTTGTTTTTAAAGGTTCAATAAGGTCCATGGTAACTCAATTGACCAATTACCAATTCCTCAGAATCAGGGCTTTATGCAGGATTAATTGAGGGGTGGGCAGGGACTAAAAATAGCAAAAAAAGGAAACTTTTGCTCTTTTCGTGAAATTTGGGGAGTGTGACAGTGCTGCATCTCCGCACACAGACTGCAAGAATGCATGTAAAATTACCGATGAGATATTTGCCAGTGCAGTACCCATGTGTATCAAATCTAAGATGCCGAGATGGCTGTAAAACATGGGTTAGACAGCAAGGTTCCATTGTGAAAATTGCACCATTTTGCTGTCCAATCGCAACATGGGCCCATCGCAAATTATTTGTTGTTGTTATGATTATTCTTTATTTTGGGAAGTGTTACTTAGCATAGTAAATGCTTTGTAAAAACACACATGTAACCCAATTCCTCTTAAAACATCAATAATTTTGTATTACACTCTAACACACAAGGAAACTATATCTATTTCCAAACCAAAGTTCACTGTCTAACTCCAAGTTATATGTTCTCTTCACTCTAGGAACTTGTGTTGTATCTATGACGTCTGTTTTAAAATCACAGTATGCGGCACAGCAAGAGGATGGATGATCAGTTTAGGGAAAATGAACGGTTAAGGTTATTGAGAACAATTGAGAAAGATAAAATTTAGATCCAGTGGTTCACATTTTTTCGTTTTCTTTAAGTGGAAACTTCCCTTACAACAATAATTTAATCCTTTTAACCTTCACAATGCCAAACCAAATTTTTTATGTTTTAGTTTTCGGTGGATGTTTCGGATAATTGTGACCAAACGAAAAACTGTGCTTCCTAGGTCTGTTCATAATTCCACTGCAATGCAGTTGCTTGTGCAGAAATTTACGCAAGTTCCCTTTCACTTCCGCCCCCTGCACTCCTAATCGATTTACTGAGTGTCAAAACCAGGTCCCACTGAAGGTCAGGGTTTGCAGTAGTTGACAGTGTAAACTTGCGGAGGATTGCAGTAAAATTGGCATACGCACCACTCACTGCACCACTCACTGCACCCCATGCATCTTGCTGCTCGCTAGTTAAAATAATTTTAAACTTGGTTGCGTACTGCATTGCGTTTGCAATACTGCAAAGTGATTGCAGTAATGATTTTAGTAGGCTGCATTGCAGCATTGCTGCAAAGGCAGTTGAAATAGAATGGACCCGTAAGCGATTGATGTATTTTGTGTAAGACCTAAAGCCAACTCTGATCAAAGCAGAGCAGGGTTTGGGAAAGGACACTGTGTCATGGCCCATTTAAAAGGTTATAGTATAAGAGTGACCCTGATATGAATGTAAAATTGTATGGAGGGACTGAGTCAGCAAAGCTTAGCTTAAATGTTGTTTTTGATCCAGGTTGTTTGGACGTGGTGTTGTGTGTGTGAATGTGTTTTCCAACCTGCTTGATGTTCTACAGTTTATCCAACCTCTGGTTTTCTCCTGCTTTTAAATCACAGACTTTCCACAGATTATCTGCAAGATTATGGGTTTGTCGAAGTGATGTTCATGTTAGAGGTGAACTTGCACATTTAACAAAAAGATGAAATTTCTTCAATTGCTCACAAATGATAGTCTAGGCCATTTGAAGAATAGCGATATTTTACACAGAAAAATAGGCATATTCAAAAATCGATAGGGACATAATACAGAGGGACTAAAGACATTTGATGGCTAAACTTTAAGTTTGCCGACTTTAACCAACTAAAGTGCCTGTTCATAATATCACAGATTGTATCATGATTTAAACCCACAAATTTTACAGACCAGTCAAACGGGGTGATGCCGTGGGAGGGATCACTACGGCGGGTGTGTTTTCTGGTTTTTGTAAACACCATTTCGTTTGTCTGCTGGAATAAATGTTGCGGAAGTCATTTAATGTATTAAAATCATTCTGTTACACCATATAGGTACTGAATTTAGTCTTAATCATTTACGGTGAGGGCTAAGGTGTTATAGGAAGCTTTTACTACCATGCAAAAATGTCAATTTGAACAATCTTGACGGAGGGTAGGGGTCTGCACTATTTTTCTAATGTGCCACTGTCTCTTTTAAGAATCCTGTTAAGATTTATCCAACCTTTCTTACAGTATTCCTAATTGGCTCATGGAACATGTAACAATGTAATAACCGATGAGGTAAACCAATCAACTAGACCGTAGTATCTGTACAGCCCTTTTAAGCTGTTTTAACCATGTCTGTGATGGCTAATTACAGCTAATTACATCAGGCTAATCATTTGAATAACCAATGAAATTGGCTGTAGTCTCTGTGGGATTAAATTATACATTCTATTTCATGTTTTGCTTGTTGACAGTGTTCATTGGGGCAGCTATCTGTGGACCTTGTGGACCGAAAAAACATGAACTGTAAGTATCCATAGAAAATGTAGAGAGACTGATACTGGCTCTTACGCTACATTGCATTGTATGCACTTGAATAATAATAAGTCTGTGAAATACATTGAATCGACATTGGCATCCATTGTATAAAATAAAATGGGAAGATTTGAACTGAAATAATAGAAAAATCACATTGAAAATTCCTTTTTGTTATGCGACAAAAAATATTAGAGCTTGGGCAAAAAAATAGATCAAAAACATTGTAATTCATTGCAGCATTGCACACGTTTTCTTGTTTTTTTGCGTGTTGTTTTTGTGGGACGCCAGCATAGCTGGCAGGAACCACTTTTGCATGTGTCAGATGAGTTGGCAGAATGGACTTGTGGCGTCATGGTCTTCTTGTTCTGAGGGGGATGATTTTTTTTTGGGGGGGGGGGGCAAATATCCAAAATGTTGAGTGATTGTATCCATTTTGGCCTCAAATTGCTGAATTTTGTGTCAAAAAATTTGGTGATTTTTTTGACCCCAAATTGAAGATTTTACTCAAAAGATTAATTCTTATCTGGCCAGGGGGAATAGGGGGTGGGTGAGAAAGAATAGTTCCCCCCCCCCCGGCACTGCATTTAATGGAATAGTTTACTTAGGCAAAATAATAGACTGTGCAGTGTAGTTTAGTTCGATTAAAGTACTACTCGATGAGATCTTAAGATTGCTCACTGATGCATATCATTTATCCCTAAGCCCTAAAGACAAAAGATTATAATGTTATAAATAAGAGACCAATATCTTTTGTGTAAAGAAAGATTAAACGTTATTATGTGGTGATTCCAGTTAATCTTTCAGTATTTTTAGTATTGGTTTTGCAATTGATTCTGTTTATGGTTTTCATTGTAATCTTATGGATTGTTCTAAAAGTAACTTAAAGTGCTGTTCGGATTTATGTGGATGGTGTTCTCTACGAAGAGAGCATGGCAACTTGACATTCATATTCTACAAGTACGCGGAACAAACTTTTTTTTTTGGGAGCGTTTTTATGGTAGATGCAATTAAGCATGTTGCACAGCTCTATCAATACTGTGCTAATAATGATGTAACACTAAAACGGCAGTTTTTTTGTTCTATCTTGGAATAAAAATAAAATGGATTTGAGGGCTCAATTTTCAGGATGACACATGAGGAAAAAAGAAAAATACGGCCTTGCCTCTGATATCAAAATCGAGCAATACTTTGGGTAAATCGGGGGGTCCCAAAGACGGATTGGAACACACACCTTTCTTTAAGTTGAAACATATTGTTTATAGCTGATCCTACAGAACCCTAAATTTTTTGACTGTGATTGAGAAAAAACACCCAAACTCAAAAGTGGTTTGTTATATTTTTAGAAAAAAAATGAGAATATATAGCACGCAATTTTACCCAGCTATGGGGGGCATTGAATCCCCACAAGCAAGCAAGCAGCGAGGAAGCGAGCAAGCAAAGCAAGGGCAAAAAGCAAACCAAAAATTAGAATGTGCAGCATGATTTTACATGCAATTGGGTGCATTTTGAATCCCCAAAGTAATAAACAAAAAAAAAAAATTGCTTAATAAATCGATGAAAGAGATTTTGTGTTTCGTCACCTACCATGTCAGCCTTCAAATCCATTCCTTTTTAAAGATAGAGACGAAAAAAAAGATTGTAATGGTTAACCCTCAATAGTAGCACAGTTGTGAATTAGGGCATTCCAATATGCATTATCACTTATATCATCAAAACCGCAAGTTTGTTTTTCCACGGTACTGGTGGTAGCGTATGCTCATGTCAGCTATTATATCAAGTAGAAGGCACAATAGACTTAAATTGGAAACAAGCACCTTTAAATTATATGACAATTTTTATGACAAGGCTGGGAGGAAAGGAGATGATGATGTAGCATATTAGTGGTTAGGTAATTGACAACACTAAAGTGAAACAAGTAACCTGATAAGAAGCACTGGGGGGCATGGAAGGTCTAGACATAATGTCTCTCTGCTAGACATAAAGGTGTGGTAATAGCCTGACTGGAATATCCATCAATGGCAGAGTCAGTGACCACAATTAAGGTCGTTCGTTGTACTGTTACCATGCATTGTGGTAAATGTTGTTGATATCGGGTGAATCATTTCAGCTTTTGATGTGTTTCCTTTTAAGCATCTTTGAATCCAGGGGGGTCAATTTTTTTCTTGTGTAGGTAGTTAATAAAGGGGCCATTGTCTGAGCCCCCCACCGATAATTAGCCTAAACAAGTTAAGGTTTCTTATATAATCTGAAACTGTTGGCTCCTAAGTATAGTATGTGTGCCTAAGCTTATGTGCAAATTTGACTTGCTTGAAAGAAAGACATTGTTTAATTTTGTATTTTCTGCCTGGTTAAACGGACAGAACAGAAATTACAACACGTGGCACTGGGGGCACCCCTAATAAAACCATTTTCTATCACTAAACGCCACCGTCGGAATCAACTGAAATTTTGGAAAAAAATTCTTGTGATATCTGTGAACAATAAAATAAACAAAAAATGAAGTGATGTGCTAGGATCACAAAAGTACACCTTTAAGCTTTACTGCAGAGGGTGTTTGAATCCATCCCATGATGCATAGCAATGTGTTTATACAAGATTGTACAAAACAATGTCAGTACTTAGGGATTAACAAAGTGTTCCAAAAGTTAAAACCACAAGAATTTCATAAAGTCCCCAAAGTACTCGCTTTGTGGGCTAAATGAGAAGTGAAGTTGGAAGGTTGTATGTGTTAAGAGTGGATTTTTGTGGGATAACATGACCCTATTGAGGTGAACAATTTCCCAAAACTGGGCATTGTGGGATTGACTCACAACACCCTCTGAGTATTAATCATAGCAATGATTGCGTGCACATTTTTTCAGTTGTATAACAAAAGAACTTTTTAAAATGCTTTATTTTATCATCGGTCATAAGTTTTTAATTACTGGGTTATAACAGTTCATTTTGTCTCAGAGCTTACTACAGAACTCCAGCTGTGTATAGAGAGATAAGAGAACAAATGGGAACCTTAGGTAGCAAGCCAGAGGGTGTTTTGTTTGAGTCAAGCCCACAATGCAACAGTCTGGGGGAAATTACACCTCAAAAGGGTCATTGATCAATAAAAAAGCGGTCCTTAACACATAAAACCCCTGACTTTACACTCTTTTCAGCCCACTAGCGTTAGTAATTAGGGATTTTTTTTGCATGATTATGAAATTTATTGGGGGTTCTTAAAACTGTTTGAACACTTTTTACCCTAAGTACTGACAGGTGTTTACTACAGTAGTTAAGGGATAGGCACATTTTGGCTATGCATCATGGGATTGATGCAAAAACACCCTCTGGGTAGCAGCATTCCCAGATAGATATTAAAGTAATGGTATGAGGGCAGGATGAAAGGTTTTGAGCCTATACTCAAGGAGTCTGTAATAATGCTTAATGGGACGGAGGACCCCCCCACCCTCCAGGAATTAAGGTTGATGGGCTTGAGAAGGTTGATAATAGTGGTAAAATTATAACATCAATGGCACATTTCAGAGTGGACGAAAATAATAGAAAATCACATTGAAAATTCCCTTTTGTTATGCCGACAAAAATATAGACTTTGGGCAAAACAATAGATCAAAAACATTGTAATTCATGCATGCATGCACACGTTTTCTTGTTTTTTTGTTTTTTTTTGTGGGCCGCCAGCATAGCTGGCAGGACCACTTTGCATGTTCAGATGAGTTTGGCCAGAATGGACTCTGTGGCGTCACTGGTCTTCTTTTTCTGATGGGGGATGATTTTTTTTGGGGAGGGGGGCAAATATCCAAAATGTTGAGATTTGTATCCATTTTGGCCTCAAATTGCTGATTTTTGTCAAAATTTGGTGATTTTTGACCCCAAATTGAAGATTTTTGCTATAAATCTAATTCTTATCTGGCCAGGGGGAATGGGGGTGGGTGAGAATTATTGCCCCCCCCCCCCCCCCCCCCCCCCCCCCCCCCCCGGCACTGCCATTTAATGGACTAGTAGTCTACTTTAGGCAAAATAATAGACTTGTGCAGTAGTTAGTTTCGATTAAGTACTTATTCGATGATGATCTAAGATTGCATTCACTGATGCATATCATTTATCCCTAAGCCCTAAAGACAAAAATATTCTAATGTTATAAAAGAGACCAATATATTTGTGTAAAGAAAGATAAACGTTATTTATGTGGTGTTCCGAGTTAATCTTTCAGTATTTTTAGTATTGGTTTCTGCAATTGCATTCTGATTTTTGGTTTTCATTGTAATTCTTATGGATTTGTTCTAAAAGTAACTTAAAGGTGCTTGTTCGGATTTATGTGTATTGTGTTCTCTACTTGATATGAGAGCCTGGCACTTGCACATACTCCCTATCAAGTACCATGGGAAACAAACTTGCGGTTTTTATGGTAGATGCAATAATGCATGTTGCAAAGCCCTATTCAATACTGTGCTAATATTGATGGTTAACCACTAAAACGGCAGTTTTTTGTTTATATCGTTGGAATAAAATGGATTTGAGGGCTCAAATTTCAGGAGGACAATGAGAAAAATACGGCCTTTCATCTGATATCAAAATCGATACTACTTCTGGGTAAATCGGGGGGTCCCAAAGACGATTGGAACACACACCTTTAAGTCTGAACATATTGTTTATATGCTGCATCTAACAGACCCTAAATTTTTTGATGTGAAAAAAAGCACCCAAACTTCAAAAGTTTGTGTATTATTTTTAGAAAAAATGAGAATATATAGCACGCAATTTTTACACACAATTGGGTGCATTTTAAATCCCCAAGCAAGCGAGCGAGCAAGCAAGCAAGCAAGCAAGCAAACAAGCAAACAAAATTAGAATGTGCAGCATGATTTTACATGCAATTGGGTGCATTTTGAATCCCCAAATTAAAAACAAAAACAAAAAATTGCTAATCTTAATCAGATGAAAGATTGTTTCGTCCTACCATTTCAGCCTTCAAATCCATTCCTTTTTAAAGATAGAGACGAAAAAAATTCATTTTAATGGTTAACCATCAATATTAGCACAGTTGTGAATAGGGCATTCCAATATGCATTATCACTTCTATCATCAAAACCGCAAGTTAGTTTTCCACGATACTTGGTGGTGAGCGTATGCTCATGTCAGGCTCTTATATCAAAGTAGAAAGGCACAATAGACTTAAATTGGAACAAGACCCTTTAAATTATATGATCAATTTTTATTACCAGCCTGGGAAAGGAGATGATGTAGCATTATTAGTTGGTAGTTAATTGACAGAACACTAAAGCTGAACAAGCTAACCTGATAAGAAGCACTGGGGTCATGAATATGTCTCTCTGCTAACATAAAGGTGGGTAATAGCCCTTGACTGAATATCATAATGGCGTGACCACAATTAGGTCGGTGTACTGTTACCATGCAATTGGTAATGTTGTTTTGATATAGGTGAATAATTTCACCAGGCTTTGATGTGTTTCCTAAAGCATCTTTGAATCCAGGGGGGGTCAATTTTTGTTCTTGTGTAGTTTCACTAAAGGGGGCATTGTATGAGCCACCACGATTCCGCGCCAAAAAAGTAAGGTTTTCTTATATCATCGAACTGTTGGCCTAAGTATAGTATGTGTGCCTAATCTACATGCAAATTTGACTTGCCTTGGGAATAAATTCGTAATTTTGTATTTTCTGCCTTAAACGGACGAAAATTACAACACAGTGGCTGTGGGGCACCCTAAGAAAAACCATTTTCTCATACATCAAAACGCACCGTCGGAATTCAACTTAAATTTTTGAATAAAATTTTCTTTTGGCATATCTAGTGACCCATAACAAACAATGAAGTGATGGGCTAGGATCACAAAGTACACACCCTTTAAAGTATACTGGCAGAGGTGTTTTGAATCAATCCCATGATGCATAGCAATTTTTTATACCCTATTGTACTAAACACATGTCAGTAACTTAGGGATAAAAGGTTCCAAAAGTTTAAGAACCACACCACAACACAAGATTTTCAACATAAATTCCTCCCCCAAGTACGACGCTTGTGGGCAAATGTAGTGTTGAAGTTGGAGTTTTTATGTGTTAATGTGGACTTTTGTGGGATCACATTCCCCTATGAGGTGGAAATTTTCCCCAAACTGGTTGCATTTTGGGATTGACTCACACACCCTCGGGTAATCTGCATAGCACTTGATTGCTGTGCACCTTTTGTGTTCAGTTTTATAACAAAAGACTTTTAAATCTGCCGTTTTTCCCTCGGATCATAATGTTTTTTATTTACTGGGTTATAACCGTTCATTGTGGTCTCAGAGCTTCTACAGAACCCAGCTGTGTATAGAGAACACATGTGGAACCTTTAGGTCGCAGCCATAGGTGTTTTTGAGTCAAGCCCCCAATGCACCAGTTTTGGTAACTTTTCACCTCAATAGGGTCATGACACATAAAAAGCCTATCCTATCCTTAACCACATACAACCCCCTGACTTTTACACTCTTTTCAGCCCACTAGCGTTAGTACTTAGGGATTTTTTTGCATGATTTATGAAATTTATTGTGGTTCTTAACCTTTTGGAACACTTTATAACCACCCCTAGTACTGACAATGTTGTTTAGTACAGTAAGGTATAGGCACATTGCTATGCATCATGGGATTGATTCAAAACACCCTCTGGGTAGCAGCATTCCCAGATATCTATTTAAAGTAATGGTATGAGGGCAGGATGAAAGGTTTTGAGCCTATACTCAAGGAGTCTGTAATAATGCTTTAATGGGAGAGGACCCCCCCCCACCCTCCAGATTAAGTGTTTGTGGCTGATGAAGGCTGATAATAGTGTGTTAAATTGAAATCAACTTGACATGCAGTGACGGCTAATTAAGAAGATAAAAATGATAAGTAGGTTTTCCATTTCTTTGTTTCTAATGATGGAGAATCAGCTTGTTGGACTCTCTCTCTGAGGTGATACAATCAAAGGCATTCTTGTAGGATGTGTAAGACTCTACTTTGTAGTGTAAAGTAAACAATTGTGGTGATTATATTTTCACAATTCTAGTGCTTTAAATGTTTGCCATTTAAACAGGCAAGAACAAATAGGCGATCACTTTTGTCCACTGTTGTGGTCTGGTTGATGATTTTGAGTGCGTCTTGAAAAAGGGTTAACTTTGATCTTTAATAGCAGCCATACTTCAAATTGGATTTTAAACCAAACTTGTGTTTAGGTGGCAACACGGGATTCCTCATTTGTTTACAAAGGTCATGTGGCAAGTTGTAAGAATAGGCTGAAAATGTAAAATTGACCTCAATTGAAAAGTTGAAGTTCAATTGGAACCAAACTTTGGTTATGGAAACCCTCCATTTATGAGGTCATAGGTTAAATATCAAGGTCATATGAGGCCTCTCATTCACAAACCACGACGGCAGGTGGCACTAGCTTTCACAGGACTGCAATGTATTGTTTAATCTTGTGGTAGTTGAGTGACTGGGTGAATGAAAGGGTGGCATACGTTGTTTCACCTTGTCGTCACAGTAAAATGGAGGTGCAAGCATTGGCGCCGCACCCAAGTGCGGGCGAATTACAAGTGCAAACAAAGACGGCAAAGCAAAATGCATATGTGACTGCTGCGTGTAATTATTCCGCGACCCCCGGAGTGCGGGGAGGGCTGAGAGGAAAAGTAAGCTGATTTTGTATATTTTTTTGCAAACTCCCTGGTACTCGCGCTGCCCCCACACTCCGGCTGGGTGCACTGGTGACCTTTTGCAGGGGCGGATCCAGGATTTGAAAAACGTCAAAATTACCGGGGGCTGAAAGGCTGTAACTGGTCCAAAATAGCTCAAAATGGGCTGATTTTGCAAGAATTTGCAGAATTACCAGGAGGCGCGCGCCCCCTCCCTGGATCAGCGCCTGTTTTGATTGAAGTGCCAATTTTATATTACAGGTTTGGGATTACTCCTAGATAATAGTGGTCTAAATTATAACATCAATTGACATTTTCAGTGACGCTATTAAAGAAGATAAAACTGATAAGTATTGTTTTCCATTTCTTTGTTTCTAATGATGGAATCATGATTTGTTGGATCTCTCTCTTATGTGTTACAATCACAAGCATTCTTATAGGATGTTTACTACTCTACTTTGTAGTAAAGTAAACAATTTTGGTGATTTAATATTTTCACAATTTCTAGTGCTTTAAATGTTGCATTTAACAGGCAAGACATATAGGGATCACCAGACCTTCATTTCTGAGGAGAGCTATAGCTCTGGAGCTCCTACAGCTCTCCTGAGCAGTCTTTCAGGAGCTCCAAAAATTGAGCTCCTTATTACTTGAAAGACCTGTGTTTTTGTTATGACATGTAATTGATTGAGCCCCTTGTTGAGCTCCTAAATGAATCCAGGAGAGTTATTAACAGAGCTCCTCTTATTTTCATAAATGAAGGCCTGGATCACTTTGTTCACTGTTGTTGTCTGTTGATGATTTTGATGTCTTGAAAAAGGGTTAACATTTGTCTGTAATATCCGCATACTTCAATGGATAAAAAAAAAAAAAAAAAAAAAGTGGTCTAAATTATAACATCAATTGACATTTTCAGTGACGCTATTAAAGAAGATAAAACTGATAAGTATTGTTTTCCATTTCTTTGTTTCTAATGATGGAATCATGATTTGTTGGATCTCTCTCTCTTATGTGTTACAATCACAAGCATTCTTATAGGATGTTTACTACTCTACTTTGTAGTAAAGTAAACAATTTTGGTGATTTAATATTTTCACAATTTCTAGTGCTTTAAATGTTGCATTTAACAGGCAAGACAAATAGGGATCACTTTGTCCACTGTTGTTGTCTGTTGATGATTTTGATGTCTTGAAAAAGGGTTAACATTTGTCTGTAATATCCGCATACTTCAATGGATTTCAACCAAACTTGTGTTATAGGTGCAACACGGGATTCCTCATTTGTTACAAAGGTCATTTGAGGTCAAGTTGTAAGATAGGCTGAAAATGTAAAATTGACCTCAATTGAAAAGTTGAAGTTCAATTGGAACCAAACTTTGGTTATGGAAACCCTCCATTTATGAGGTCATAGGTTAAATATCAAGGTCATATGAGGCCTCTCATTCACAAACCACGACGGCAGGTGGCACTAGCTTTCACAGGACTGCAATGTATTGTTTAATCTTGTGGTAGTTGAGTGACTGGGTGAATGAAAGGGTGGCATACGTTGTTTCACCTTGTCGTCACAGTAAAATGGAGGTGCAAGCATTGGCGCCGCACCCAAGTGCGGGCGAATTACAAGTGCAAACAAAGACGGCAAAGCAAAATGCATATGTGACTGCTGCGTGTAATTATTCCGCGACCCCCGGAGTGCGGGGAGGGCTGAGAGGAAAAGTAAGCTGATTTTGTATATTTTTTTGCAAACTCCCTGGTACTCGCGCTGCCCCCACACTCCGGCTGGGTGCACTGGTGACCTTTTGCAGGGGCGGATCCAGGATTTGAAAAACGTCAAAATTACCGGGGGCTGAAAGGCTGTAACTGGTCCAAAATAGCTCAAAATGGGCTGATTTTGCAAGAATTTGCAGAATTACCAGGAGGCGCGCGCCCCCTCCCTGGATCAGCGCCTGTTTTGATTGAAGTGCCAATTTTATATTACAGGTTTGGGATTACTCCTAGATCAGAGGGAAATCAGTGGGGAACCATGCGAGTCAGGCCACAGGGCAATTATGTTGGTAAGTACATAAGGAACTTGCAGATTGTATTGTAGTCACTTTAAAGACACTATCAGTGAATTATCCGAAAGAGTCAAAAGAGTCTTTTAATTTGGCAGGAATAGCTTAAAGGTGAAGGATAAGTCTGTGGTATTCTCATAACTTCCTTTTTCCAACTGAAAAATTTACAGAAAAGGAAGAAAACGGCAGTGTTCAAAGATAGGAATCTCCATTCAATTATGTGTTGTAGTAAGTGTCCGAACGGACAGTATTGACTAAAATTTCCGATTTTGTCCTTGTTAGGTTGCTTCTGGTCCTATCATTTGCAGGGTATATTAGGATACCTGTACTTGTTACAAACATGCAAAAATCTTATTTTTTATGATATTTTTTGATTTTCTGATTTAGCAAATCACTGATAGTATGTATTGCGGCAGTTTCATGATATTGCATCACATGACAAGTGCCATAAATAGCTTTCTTTTACTTGGAAGGGGATGATGACAATCTATTACTTTCGACTTTTCAAAAAAAAATTTTCAAAACATGTTTGTATAATGTAACCCCCAGTAATGATTACAGTCCCCACAGAAGAATCGTGGCCAGCGTATTACATACCTGGGGCGTATATACAAAGCATTCAGCATAAGACACGGCGTACGTGCTTGCATCCTATTTACAGAACTGCATAAATACGCCCATACTTTACCGCATTGCTACGTGCGCAGCAAGTGTTCCACGCTAGCCACTATTTATTTGTGGTAACTGTAATGAGGAACACTCGCAGCAATGCAGTGGCCATGCATGAGCGTATTCACACAGTATCTAAATGACCTGCAAACACATAGGCTGTGTAATACGCTGAAAGCTTGATGTATGTGGCAATTATGTCCTACACTAGCCACAGTTATTCTGCAGAAACTTTTCATCATATGCAGTCATGCACCTGTTAGGCATAGCACTAGCTAATTTTGCTTCTTGTAAAGAAGAGGGCATATGTGGTCCCAGTGGATACAATGCCCGCCTCATGACCCAAAGGTACTGGGTTCAAGTCCCGCTGAGGCCAATATGTTGTGCACTTGGGCAAGGCACTTTACCTCGCTTGCCTCCCTCCACCCAGTTGCTAAATGGGGAGCTGTGAGGGATATTGTCCATTGAGCGCTGCCCAAAGGCATGAGTATTCCTTGGGCATTTGTAAGGCAGCTGACATATTGTAGTAGCAGCGGGATAAATTGTAAAGCACTTTGATACATTGTGAAAGGCGCTATATAAATGTTGACATTTATTATTTTTATGTATGTCCATCACTGAGGCAAGTGCTTGTGAATGTACACTAGTATAAGGACACTTGTGTATGTTGCATTATGGTACGGATGTTTCTGATTTTGATTTGTGTGAGTTCAACTTTTTAGCTGAATTCATTTTTTTATGCTTTCAAGAAAGTTAAAATATTTAGCTTTTTTTTAATTTTCAGCCTGTTTTTAACCTCTGTGCCCAGTTTTATGCTAAATTTCAGCTTTTTTCAGCTACTTTTCAAAAACCCCACTCACAGGTCTGTTATTTGAAAAGTTCTATTGAAGGCAGTTTCAGAGATTTTGCATACATACTTTTCTCAGCTGTTTGAAAGTCTCATTTATTATGACAAAACCAAAATGAAACAAAAAAAATATAAATGGGGACACACTTTTAACAACTAATTTGGATTATTTATACCATTGACTTCATTCTGAGTAAATTTTACGAAATTTCATTGCGGGCAAAAATGATTTTTCTTAAAAATCTAGTTTAACACATCTCTATGGAAAATGGGCATATAGAGGGGGCTATAACATAAAAATCATGGCCTTTGTAGGCCTATATGGCAAGATTCCTGCAATGGATTTTTCTAATTTTTGCAGAGGTAATAGCTCTTGTATGCCCCTACTTATATCAGTTGTCAAAATTGTGTTGCCACTGCTTTAAAATGCTCTAAAAATAAAAGAGATGATTTGCATGGGGTCAAACCAGAGGGTGTTTTGAATCAATCCCATGATGCATAGCAATGTGCCTATACTGTACTGTACTAAACACATGTCAGTACTTAGGGATAAAAAGTGTTCCAAAAGTTTAAGAACCACAAGACATTTCATAATCAATCAAAAAATTCCCTAAGTACTAACGCTTTGTGGGCTAAAATGAGCATTAAAGTCAGGGTTTTTATGTGTTAAGAATAGGATTTTTATGTGATCACATGACCCTATTGAGGTGAAATTTCACAAAACTGGTGCATTGTAGGATTGACTCAAAACACCCTCTGGGGTCAAACAGCTGTGTTTTGTGTACTGCTAAAATAGGTTTGAATAAAATTAACAATAGTCTCCTAAACTGCTCCATTCCAAAGTTTCAGATGAAAATTTTTTGTGATATTGTAAATTTTAATGTGTAATAAAACTTAACCAAAGGATACTGTGTATAATAACATTCCCATATCCAGAATTTTTTTCAAAGTTGACAGTTTCTGGAAGAAGGATATCAATTTGAAATTGATATTTTACAAAGTGATTAATATGTGTACAAGCATTATGTACATGCAAAAAAAAAAAAACATGATTTGTTAGAAAATTGAGGACCCATCAAGAAATCTCTGAGTCCTTTAAGTGTCCCAAAGTAAGTGGGGAGGGCCCAAGGAAATTGCATGTACTTTCAGGCGATAATTTATTTTCACACAAGTAGGTACTTGCGATCGGATGCAAAACAAAATAGGTTTGTTGGTGAACTGATTTACAAAGACAGCCAAATGAGATTGAAATGTTGACCAATGTTAAGCAGACGTGAAGTTTCTTTCAGTTTAATCATTTGGGCTGGTATTCTGAAAGGGAGTCTAACTTTAGACCCAGATTTAAACCAGGGTTAGTACTACATGAGTGGACCTTTTTTCCTTCCAACATACCTTAATTATGTGCTGTAACAGGTGAGAAAATTCCTCATGGATGGGCCGAAACTGCCCATCCATGAGGAATTTTCTCATGAGGATGGCCGAAACGGCCCATCCATGAGGAATTTTCTCACCCGTTTTATTTAACTTTCACAGTATGTTGGAAGGAAAAAAGATCCACTCATGTAGGACTAACCCTTGTTTTAAACCCAGGTCTAAAGTTAGACTCTGTTTCAGAATACCAGCCTTGTTTTTAATTTTTGTTGTGTGTGTGTGTTTGTCATTTTAACTAATAGAGAATTGGATATGTTTGGGCCTGTATACCACGTACAGACTTGCCTTGTAACCCTAGACTGTTTTACAGTGTGTGTGTGTGTGCACATCCGCATGCGCATGTGTGTGTTCGCTGGCAAATCAAATCAAATCAATTTATTCAGCAAATACAAAGATTACAAAGAAATAAATGTGAATTTATGTACAAAGTAGAACAGATACGATGTGAAAATAAATTAATTGAACATTGGAGAAGAAATATCGAATGCTAGGACCTCCACTGGACAACTCCTGGGAGCTTATAGGAGGTGGAGGCCCTTACTTAAGGTAACTTACTTAAACTTACAACATACAATGATGAACATTATGAAGCGGTCAAGGAAAATATAAGAGAAAAAATTTGATGTTGGAAATACAAACGAGACAAAAAAAGAGTGAGACTAAAATTTAAAGACGCGATTAAGGGAGTACCAAATGACCGAAGTGGCAAAAGAAGTTTTTCAAGACAAAATACATACACATATCACATACACACAAACTATATAATAAATACACATACATACAGACATTATCCACATTAAAAACATACATATACATACATGTACACAATACACATACACATATAATATGCATACCTTGGACGTACACAAATGCAGATACACAAGCGTACATAACACCATAGATGATATAAAATTATGTGTGTGTTTAAGTTTAAGGTAATCTTGAACTTTAACTTAATAATTCTAGTTCAGTAAGTAGTCCTATTGATATGCTTTAATTTACTTTTTATCACAATATTCTACGATTAATCGTTTTTTAGAAATCCTGCGTGCAGCGAAGACATATCGTTAAAATTTACTTTTGAGTTATCATCAGTTTTGTCTAGAAACACTGTTTTTTATATTTTATTATATTTTAGAAATGCTAATTTAAAATTATTATCAATTACAAAACAAGCCTTTGAATTTTCATTGATAATTGTGAAAATTAGAGGTCAAAAGCTTAATTACTTTTTGAGATATAAATTTTTAAAGCTTAAAAAATTAAATATCGCAGCTTGAGGAAACAATAAAATACATAAGAAATATCACAAGGAATTTCAAGTCAGGAGGCGACATTTTCGACCATAACTTTTGAACGGAAACTTTGATTGTTGTCAAACAAAAAGCAAAAGCAAGGTACTTTTTTTCCTTATTTTAAATTTTAAATATTCATTTTTAGCCCCTCCAACCCCATATTCCCCCTTAATATGGCTTAAATATACATGAAAGGACTGACACTACCCAGTGAAAAAATCAAACCACCTGTTGAATGCGAAAACACACACAAGAACATGCAACTTTGGCAGGCGTGCACAAATTTAGAAAAACACAGTATGAAGCGAGCGCATCAACTTTCAAATAACGTCAATACGCTGTGCATAATACCTGTTCTAAATTGTGAATTGAAACTGGGCAGGAACAGGCAAGAATATAGATTTACTCTAGTGCTATGCTGCAAGCCATGTTCCTTTTGCTTTATTGGTAGAGCATCATGCATGTAATGAAATTGTCGCCGGTTAGAATCCTGCCACCTGTACTCCTCACCAGTTGTCAGGGCATAACAGGGGTCACTTGTCAGAGGGAGCAAATTCCCAGAGAAGCTCAGAACTCATCTGTAACTCGTACAGCTCATAACTTCCCATTATTAACTCCAGAGTTGTCTCGTCTTTTTACCTAAGCTTTAATTTGTATAATATTAATAATCATTCCCCTTTTACGTGTGCTACATGCATTACGTGACTACCAGTGGAGTAGGCTTAAAACACAATTGTACCAACATTTTTTTAATTGATCATATTTGAGCTAGCTCAATATTGCTTTCTTTCTACCTCGACCTTGACTTTTTATAGCTCCTAACATATTAAAGAGAGAGTATGGCAAAAACAAAATAATGGGATAAAAACTATAAGAACCTTGTCTAATACAAGACCTAGCTGTTTAATCTGCATCTTGAAAAACACACACACAGACAAACTTTATTGTCTTGTGGTGACATTAATTGTGATATGATCTGGGAAAACCCATCACATGTCGCACAGGACAGTTTTGAAAAAATAAAGAAAATATCTTAAAATCCATTATGTTGTACTTTATTTTTTGTCAGATTGTATAAGGCATAACTTTTGATATGTGTATCATAGAAGAAAGAAGTAAAAAGTTATGGAAACTTTATATTTCAAACTTTGCAATGATAATCAAAACTCAAAATATAAATTTTTCACCATGTGGCGGGTTTTCCCAGATCGCATCACAATTACTAAGTAAAAAACACCATAAAATGACCGTATTTTAAGTGAATTAATGTACCTTAGGGCTATGGGGATATTGGGAGGTAAGATTTTTGAACAAGGAAAAGTGGCCCAAATATGCAGTAAAAATATATTTCAAAATCTTTGTTAAAATGAGCCAGTTTCATAGACATTAAGTTTAAAATGTTAAAAAACTGAAAGGCTTTCTCTAACAGAAGAAATTACAATAATTGTAATATGATGTACCATATTCTGTAAAATGCAAGTTATGCTGATGGACTGTCTTTTAGAACTAATACATATTAATTTGCTTTGGGGGATTTTTTTTTAAATTCCCCACAAAAGAAAGGCCATTTTTTTGTGGGCTGCTTTGATGCAAAATTTCTTAGTTTTTTTTCTGAAGATTAAAAAAAAGAACATCAAAAACCTGAAAATGTGCTAACATGCAAGTTTGAAAAGCTATGCATGTATTTTTCTGAGACAAATGTGTTGTGAGGACCTTATTGAACTTTGACACAGTTTCAGGAAACATTTTATATGGCAAAAATCTTCAACATGCTGTGACATCAACAGTGGTGGGGGCCCCACCAGTTCAATGACACAAGGATCACATGTCCTTTTTCATATATACTGGTCTGGGTGTTTTGTCTTAGCACCTGCATTATAGCTGTTATTACTTCATGCCAGCTCAATTTGGTCTCCATGGCAACCTATGTAAACAAAAATGGCTACTTTGTTTATGCATGCAGCTGATGGCCACCCAGTGGAGTTGTGCAGTCCAATTACAACAGTTTCTCTGTGGGTTTTTATCCAAACACTGATGCATGACTGAGCACTTTACTAATGAAGCAATTATAGTCTAACAGTCTTTGTGGCACCGCACTCAACATTTTATAGCTTTAAAAAATTACATATCAATACATTTGCATGTGGACAAGTAAAAGTGATCAAAATCAATTGACTACCTGATCAGGTAGGCCAAAATCCTTTCTGAGCTGCCTTGCATGTTTTGTTGGCCTAATACAGGAGTTGCCTAGGAAGAAAGAAAGAAAAAAAAAAGTACTTGTCAATAAATAACCTTTGTCAGATTTTGTGTTGTCTGCTTGAGGAATGGCACTTAGAGATTACTCTGGTAATATGTACTCCTATCGGACGTGAGTCTGTCCATATCACAGACTCACAAGGACAGTAACTGGAAACTGCTTCAACCAACTTTTTACTGTTTACAAAAACAACTTTGACATTTCATACAACACATCCAAATGTAGGTGTAATGAGGCATTCTGCAGGAAATATAATCAGAGGGATGAAGTTGCCCCCTCTGGATCAAAAAAGCAGGATGGTATTGACCAAGATATGTATTTTCATCCCTCTTCTTCGGGAAATTTTGACTAATTTCGCCTTAAATTTTGGCAAAATTAATGTAAATTTTTTTCAATTTTTGCATGCTACACGTGCATTTCATCAACTTAAAACATAATAACTGAGCAAATCACCGGGACGATATACAAATTTTGCCCCCTCTGGCCCTCCGGCTTGACTGCCTCGGTACGCCACTGGGAAGGATTGGTTGATTTCTGATAATTTGTTAGCTTCCACACCCATTGCACTGCAAAAACTGGGGTGTCAAGCTTGTCGGTGTTAGTTTCTGGTACTGCCTTTAGGATTTATCTCCACTTGGTGTTGCTGCAAAATTTTAATTGTGCATTTTGGTGATCTGCTTATGAAATGTTAGATGTAAGCAGTTAAATAGAAGCAAACAATAACAAAATACTTTCTACTAAAATGTCAGATGTTACGAATATAAATATTAACACTGAAGTTTCTTGTTAATTAACACCAGAGGGTGCGATCCCATATTGATTCCAGGAGAGTGTTAAATTAACAACAGTGGTGTCATTTTGGTACTGGCAGTGTTAACAAAAAAATAACATTGACAAGTGGTGTAAAATTAACCCCAAGCAGTGTCATGTCATAAATGGTTAACACCAAAATCTGTGTTAATATATAAACATTAACATAGTGGTATTTAACATCAAAATGGTATAAATCTAACACTGGTGGGTGCAGTCCCCTATTAATTAAGAGGGTGTTAAATTAACACCCATCATATTAAAGTTACCACCCCAGTGTTTGTATTATGTGTTAGGTAACTACAAAACAAGTTCAAGTCTTTGAATTTGGTTAAAGGAAGAAAGAAATGGGACGGGAACGGTCCAAGTGTGGGTAAGTGTCATGTGCACAACAGCATTTACCCTTAGCTACCAGAACTTTCCAAAATTTTCAAAACCTGGTTACGTTTGGTTTCTATTGAGAGTCTTTTACGCACACATATAACAATGTTCAATAAGTGATTTTTGATGCACCTCTGAACGTATTCATAATGTCATTTTAAATGGTTCAATTAATAAAAATTTTAATTACTTTACGTAACCTGAACATTTGTTTTTCAGTTCAAATAGTTTAAGTAATGAAAATTCATAGGTGTAGAAGTAACATGCTTTCTGTCTCACGGCCATTTGCCCTGAACATTTCATGTGTCAGTAACCAGGAGAATTGAAGCTGTCCACATGGCGTAACTAATGGATAGGCAATGCATTGTGAAACCATGGTGATGCTAAGCTACAGTCTGCCCCCTGTGCCTGGTAACACGGTCACTTAGCGGTCATTGTCCTGCTAATATTACGAAACCACATTTTACTGGTCCCGGGTATGCATTGTATGCATTTGTTTATTATTTCATTGGTTAATTTGCAAGACAAAAAAAAACAAAAAAACAATTTTTACCCCAGCCATGCATGTTCTTTAAATTGTTAAGGATGCATAAAATGCAAAAGTATAATTTGTGCGAGTTATTATACTAACATGAGTTATGGTGTAGTCCCTTCATAGCACCCTTAGAGGGTGACAACCATGAATCTTATCACAGTCTCAAGAATATTCACAATATATATGACAGTGAGACCAATTGATACAGTTAACAAAATTTAACATAACAGAGAACCTGTAAGCTAAAAGCATTTCTTTTCTGGCTAAATCACCACTACCTACAAAGTTTCAACTCCTTTCACAGTGAAAAACACAAAAGCAAGTAAATTGTAAAAATATGAAATAGTAGTCTATACAGATTACATGGGTTTACCTACACCCCAAAAATAAATATTTAACATGATTGGTAGACTCTTTATGCCATCTTAAAGAATTCTGATGTTACCACTAAAATATGGTCCCCATTGTGCCATCTTAGATTAAAACAGATCAGTCATATTAAAGTGGTTCAATTTAGGTGGAAAAGTAATTAAATGATTTTCTTCAGCATAGGGATCAGAAAATGTTATACTTTGGCAGATTTCCAACTGATCTCTACACACTGGAAAGGCTATCGTGCTCTAAACGTGAGGAACCGGAAATTGCACGGCGACCCTTTTGCTCTACCAAGAACCGATCGCTGCCACGTACAAAGGAATAGGTAAACTACGGAAAAAAAGGGACCGAATTAGGCGATTAATTGCGCGTATGTCAAGGTTTGTCAATTATTGGTTTGATTTTGGTATGATGCGGGTATGCTTCGAAAACAAAATGATCAAAATGTTAAAAAGTCTTTAAATGCCATATTTCAGGTGTTCAGGTCAGAGACACAATAATTCATTCAGTAACCATGGTAACGAGTAAGTGCTTGGGACTACTAGTATCCACAGATATATTAGATATTATTAATCTTCCTATTCCCAAGATTTTTTTAGCTTTAAAGGGCCCCCCTTCTGAGCCGCAATGGGCCCGCAATTCATCTTGGCACGCTCCCAAAGTGATGGATGGGGGTACTCCTTTGGGTTTGGGGGAGAAGTAGCAACACGCCTAGTATGGCACGGGAATACCACAGAAACTTGATTTTGGTACCAAGGATAGTATCATCCTACTATTTTCATTGATAGCAAAATGAGTATCAATATGCCCTGCATTAGGCCTACTTCAAATGACGTCATATCACCACTTGAAAAAGTTAGGAGTGTCTAATTTCCATGCGGTTTGGGTTTACATGATGGGGAAATGAATATTTTTACACAGAGCGTTTAGAGCGTTGAGTAAAATTTAAATATCAAATTTCCACCTATATCATGTATTTAACTCTTTCCTTTAAAAACTTATGGGACATCATATTTGGAATGTTGGTACTGATTTTGATATAGGCTATCTTGTCAGGGGTACCAAATTATAGGAAATCGGAGGTGCATAAAAAGGGAAAATTCATAGGGGGGGTACCCCCCCCGCCCCAGATAATTGTTGTTTCTGGACAGCCTCGACTCTTTTTACAGAGATTTGGGGGCATGCACGTTATATTTAAAAAAATATTACATGTAAGATATTTTGGAATAACATTCCTGAGGGGGTTCTGAATTTTGGTCGGGACCAATGTTCGTTACAAAAAAAAAGCGACAATAGCTGCAAATGTGGGACATCTCCATATATGAAGTTCTAGGGGTATCAAATTAACCAATGATTAAAATAGGAAAATGTAACCTAAAAATATAAGCCAAATAAACCCCGAGTGTGTAATTTTCTTGACATAATAGCAAAAGTGTATAGTGGCTATCTTTAAAGGTTAT
>JAMKCH010029662.1:0-30279 GCA_023653785.1 Ophioderma brevispina | reverse complement strand
CAAATTTGCACTATTGCTTTAAATCCTAGCAGGAAGTTCATCACAGGAAAACTAATTGCCTATGCATGATGATGATCTTGCAAATCTAGCATTGGAACATCAGGCTCACACACTGTCATACAGTTTACCTACACTCCTCACAACCAAAAGTGCTTGGAATGCTTCAGGGCTATGGGAAAGTAATCACAGTCCGGGCTCCATGATACAACGTAATTAAGCGTGAAACTAATTTGCGTGAAGAGTCAACGGAATCGCTTGCCCTATGTTCACTTGTTCCCGGACAGGGGGGGGGGGGGGGGGGGGGGGGGTGTGAGCCCGGAGGAACTTATCTCCTGCCACAGGCCATCACAGGATTTTTTTTAAGATACAAATTAAATTAAAAAAAAAAAGATGTTTGTTCTTTAAAGCGGACTTTTTGGGTAAAAGTGAACCTAACCCCCATAAAATGGTCCTTTTTTGGACTATTTTATGTTTTACACCACCAAAAAGTGGATTTTCTTGTCAAAACTTTCTACATTGTTCAGCAAAAGTTTTGGTGGATGGAAACATACTTAATCCTAGTCAGGGATACACTTTTCAAGGTGATATATAGGGGAGTTTAAGCACTATCAGTGATTCACCAGAAAGAGACCAAATATTTAATTGAGGCACGCGTCAAAGTAAAGGATAAGTCTAATAGAAATTCGTATAAGTTATTTTCTTCCCATGAAAATGACAAGAAGGAAGATAAAAATCAGTATTTCAGAATGAACCCCATTCAATTACGTGTTGTAGTAAGAATCCGTATGGACAGTGACTAAATATCCGATTTTGTCTTTATTGGTTGCTTTCATTCTTATCACTTGCAGGATATGTTAGGATAGCTATCTTGTTTAAACAGGCAAAAATCGATTTTGGATGATTTTTTTTATTTTCGATTGGTAAATCACGATCATTGCCTTTAATCATCAATTGGGTGCAACAAACCAAAAATCTGGTGATTGTCACTGATGGACATGAGTGTTCCAAGACTTTTGGCAAGGATTGTAACAACTGAATTTTGTGGAGAAGCGTTTTGGTAACAGTATTTATTATTTATAACATCACAATAATGCTGAAAATACATCGCCTACGGTATCATCCAAGCTTGTTTTTTTACTTTTAAGCCTAAGGGGTGCTAAAAGGGCGATGGAGATGATATCTACAGAGTGACAAAAAGAATAGGACTGTGATTATTACATTTTTTATATCAAAAAACTAATTGAGCTCCAGATGTATGTACATCTGTGCATGAAGGGGCCATGATACCTAATACCTTTCCAACCAAGATGCCAAGTTAGTTTTGAAAAAACCTTCAGATTTGTTATTTTATTCATTATTGATGTTTGTGCAGACCACGCTGATCTGTTTTTGAAACTCGCGTTTTAAATCTCATTTCAATAACCCAGTCATTTCCAGGTACTCACTCCATATTCAAGCATTCAGCATTCCGTGACAGCTGGATAATGGGTTCTTTGTGGCAGAACAGGCATAACACTGGTTAGGAATGATGAATTTTGCGGAGTTCTTTTTTTCTCAAGAGTGGAAGAACATCTTATTTTCGAATACGTAAAACTTTTTTTATCAAGCTCAATTAGTTTTTTGATCCAAAATATCATCATGGTCTATCTTTTTTACTCACACTTGTGTGTATATATCCATTTCCCTATCTCTGTGCAGTGATGTCATGCACCTTGAAGGCAGCTTTTATGCATGAATTACAGATTATCGTACTTGTGTCAGGCATGCAAGAAGCATACTCTTAGCCAGCATTTGTTTTCCTAGTGCGACCACCTATCTTGCATTGACGTCACTGCACAGAGGTAGGGGTCAGGGAACGATGTACGCAAATTTGCCATGGAATTTGATTTGTAAACATACCCTTGACTCTGATATCACCAGCCCATTGCTATTGCGCTACTCACCTTGAATTCCTCATCATGACGACTGCCGAACTGAGAGACCATTAATACTCCACCACCAAGCAATGCACCCTTAAAAAGGAAGCTGTAACACAAAATATGTGCATGTGTGTACAAATGCATGTTTGTGTGTGTATGTTATATGTATTTGAGTGTTGTGGGTGTACTTTGAGTGCATTCAATATGCAGTATATAGCAAAATATAGTGACGAAATTCCCCACAGTAGTTACCAATAGTCCCAAAGCAATAATAGATGTCATGTGGCAAAGAGGTCAAGTCTGGATCACAGTTGGTGATTAACCAACTTTTGCTGTGTCCTGCATTAAAAAGTATAAACCTACAAGCGATTACATTCACGCTGTTCAAGAGGAGCGGGAGAAATTAGTATTTAAGACTATCAACATTATCGTGGATTTTATGTAATGAGAAACTTTATTCATTTCACTCTTTTTATCATATACACATTGGAAGAAAGCCCAGTTTTAGAAGGAGGAAACCGAGAAAACCTGCGAAGGCCGAGTATGGACTGGAAAACGAACGCACATGAAAGCGCAGGCCCGACCGAGGGTCGAAACGGGGACCACAGTGGTGCGACGCGATGGGAAGGACCGATTACGCTAACCCGGACCCCCCCCCCACAGTGTTAAAGATGGAGTCCCACACTAATAAAATGATCTGGTCGGCACCCTTTCGATGAGGAGTATTGGAAAAAATGTTGTGACTATGACCTAAGACATCACTATAAACTAATGACCACTATAAAAACATACTCGATCACCATGAACACTATAAAACTAACTACAGCTAAAAAGACCCCCCACCACTTATAAAACTGTGATGTGTTTTACGGTTGCAAACAGTCACTTTCAAATTGTGTTCCAGTGGCGTATCCGGCCTGCCCGCTCTGAGGGGGCAAATTCCCAGTCTTGGGAAAATTTTCCCTCTAGGGGGGGGTCAAAAGGCCAATTTTTCCGGTCAGCGGGCTAAAAAACGGTGAATTTAGCATTGATTTTTGCAAATTTGTTTTCCCGGCCAAGTCGGTCAGGGGGGGGGCAACCTGCTCCCCTGCCACCCCCCCCCCCCCCGCCGGTATGCCACTGGTGTTCACATACTGTATATCTCTGCCTTTCAAGAAGCCAGCATCACATGGGTTTTTTTGCATCTATAACAGTTATGCAAGATGGATGATGAGAAAGACTCTTCAACTGGGGCAATTGACAGGTTACATGTTTGGTAATTTTCTTTGAACAGACTTAAAGGGTAGAACAGAGGTATTGCTACTATTATGCAAAAAAAAGTTGAGGTTTTAGACAAGACACTATTGATGGAGCAAAGAAAGGTTATGTTATTCTGATTTACCTTAAGCATGGAAAACAAAGAAAAATCTGCTGTTTACAGCAGTGTTTGTAAACTGTTTGGTACCCAAGAAATCTTTGGTAGATAGCAGAATATGCACAATGGTAAGGCACTGCTAATTTCATGCTCACATTATTAAGTATTGAAACTCTAAGAATGATCAAAATAGAACAATTGGTTTGAAATAACTGCACATGCAGTATTTGACAAATATGAAGTAATGATCAGTACTCAATGAATAGTGTCAAAATTGGTCTACAATAAATGACCCATTTAGGTATTTTCGCTCTCTCTTCATTCTCAGTACTCTACTGCCTCCTTTATCTCCTCTCTCTCGCGTATCCCCTCAGTCAGTATTTGTTGGCAAAGCACCAGGGACAGATGCCTTCTTACTTCCTGTCTGTGTTTCCTATACTGCTTCACAATTGAAAAAGCCTGGCAAATAAGATGCCCACATTTTAGCAAAACAAAGTCTCTTTTTTGTAAAAAGCAAATCTTATAATAAGCAACTACAATTAGCTAATATATTCAATAAATTCATGATAGGACCAAATCAGATTTAATGAAACAGGTTAACATTCAAACTGCAGCTCTGCTCCAGACCTCACTATGGATAAACTTCCATGCCCCAAACCAAATTCCTACTCAATTTGATAAAGACTAATATAGGCTGTTCAATTAAAGGCTGGCAGCCAACTCATTGTACGATCATATAGGGGAGTACAGGTCCCATAATGTTACAGAAATCATCCCAATCATGCAAGTAAGTACTTTTGCCACTATAAATTTATGTGACAACCAGTGCAAAAATTGTATTGGAAGGAATGCAATTGTGGATTAAAACACTAACCTCCTCTTGCTCGAACCAACCTGCCATGCTCCATTGAAATTGTAATTATACATTAAACACGTAGTGGAAACAGCAGCACTGCATTTTAAGATATTTATTTTCAAAATAATACAAATGAGGGCTATTGACAAAATTGTCTCTGGTCTAAAAAGTTTGTTAATGACTGTCATGACATTTTGTTTGGTTCATTATACCCCTGCACATATCTGAATTGCAATTCACCGTGTGTATCTCATCTCGATGTCGTTTCAACACTCATATTGCCCTCCTGAAATCTTGAACAAAATATAACCAGTTTTGGTCTATTGCCTTCAGGAGAGCATTTCATATAGAGGGGTCTTTTCGTATTGGGTGGGCCCGGCTTGTCTGTTTGTACAAAAGAGGAATTATCCAATTCCCCAGAAACTACTTTAAAGGTACATTCAGTGATCCAAAACCTTAATCCCCCCCGATCTCATCTCAAATTGTTGAGATTTTTATAATCATCTGAAACATTTGTCTAGTATAGCCGGTGTACCTATCTGACTCACAGATTCAATCTCTTTGGAGAAATTTGTGATTTTGTTTTTTCTCGCTAAAAGCTAAAAATTACAAACACAGTGTTCTATGGTGCACTGTGATCACCACATTTCTCATAACATACAAACGCACTATCATAATCAGGCAAGTTTGAAATAGCCTTTTCTTAAAGTGACAGGAGGAGATTTTTTAGGATCGATTTTCTCCTCAAATTGCAGCAGGATCGCTTGGGTAGACCACTATCACGAACGCGTTCCAGAGTTTATTGGACAAACAAGTACAAAGAAAAAGTAAACCGTGTTTTGATCTTGCCTGACATTCGTAATTGTCCCCAAGAAGACAGTGGCTTTGACTTTCTTTCGTGCATCGACAGAAATAATAATCATCATATTATTACATAAAGGTGTATTCGAAGGTGTCTTCGGCTATTCACTTCAGGTGTGATCGAATACATTGGAAGCATTCCACATATGCAAAAAAAGGGTTCGAAAAAAATGGGGGCGCTCTTTCTGGAAATCTCCTCATGTCTCTTTAAGGATATCTAATGACCCATAAACAAAAACAAAGGTGCTAAGATCAAAAATGACCTTTAATACTCCTGTATTTCCGCCTCTTTTTACCCTAATCATTTTGTACTGAATAATCATTAAGTCATCACAGATATACATTATCCCTCTTTCCCAATCCTGTGTCACTGCGCTACTCCATTGTTTTTCTATTGACATTCTTGATTAATGGAGGCACTCCTATTAAATGGCCAAGTAACATAAAAATAATGTCATTAAAGTTCACACTTCAGGCATTTACCCTAAATCAAGAATTTGCTACTAATTTTGACCCACATATTTTGTATGTTATTTTTTATCAAAGAAATAACGTACCACATCCAATACATCTATGATCGGCTAGGTTATAACCTTTACCCCCTGTGCGATGCATGGTTTGGTTTGAGGATTGAACAGGCCACCTGTCTCATATTACATTATTGATTCACTAATCAGAGTGTGTCAAGTATGATTACATTGTTCGTGCTAACTGCACTTTTGGAGATGAAAATTTCGTTTCATTAAACTTAGCATACATAGGTTAAAGCTGATTATATTATTTTTCTTTTTTAGTTTGCCTGCCAGATTAGACTGGGTAAGTTTTCATGATGGCCTGAAATATTTTTTTTATTTATTTATAACAATTGGCTGTATAGTCCAGGACAAGCCCAATAGGGACATAGCACTAAATTAAAAGGATGCCCAACAAACACACAAAAAAAAAAAAAATAAGAAGTGTTTTTTTTTTAAAAAACAAAATGAAAGACATGGTGGATGGAAAGCGAGGGAACAAATGGGACCAGACGAATGGAAAAAAACCCTAAAGCCCATTGCTACAAGATGAGGCTAACAGCGGCTTTGAAGGCTTTTAGGGAGGTGTCAACTTGAAAACATCCTCGGCAATAGTTCCATAATGTTGGAGCACATGCATATGGTATACTCCTATACTCAACAGAGTTTTTTATTACCACCACTGATGACATCTATGCCTGTGCATTTACTCTTGGATGTAAGCCAATATTATAAGCACAATTTGTATCTCTTAACCCATTTGTGCCATGCTATAGATTGTTGCTATCTTGAATGTTGCCCATTGTAGGAGTTTAGTTTCCCCTGGATTTTCCCTAGTGAACAGAAACCTTCATAGCTTAATTGTGCAGGTTTTACCAACAGCTAGCTTATTTCTTGATGGCATGCATGTTTACCGCATGTTATCAAAGGCTTTTTTAAAGTATGTCACTATGAGTTACAAATACGCTCATCTACCAAGACACAGTTCAGTGGGTTACTTGTACATACATTGACATGACTTGTGTGAAATCTGGGTATCAGCTATCTACCCCAAACACCAGGGGTGTTTTCTAATACATTGGGTCAATGAAAGCTACTGAACTGTGTCCAAGGGAATTGAGATTTTAATAGCTCATATACTCTATGGGATCAAAGAGAAAGATGCTTGCATAAGGACATTGGTTTACGCACATCGGCGAAGTAACTGGATTTCCTGCTCATAATGTTGTCTAATATACCTTTCAATACTCTGGGTATGCTCAAGGTGCAAAAGTTGCAGCACTTTGATTGAAAATGAAATAAATGTCATCACAATTTCAGTGACCAGCAGATATATATCATGCAGCATTGACTCAACAAATAATAGCACGTTGATATCCAGTAAATCCGGTCGGTGTGCAGAGGATAAAGAACTACAAATTACTGTTCAAAACTGTAGCGTAATAACATTGGCTCTGTGCTTCCAGATAAAAAGGATTTCAGGTGCTCATCGCCAGATTAAGATCGAGCTATTTTTTTTCATGACCACAGCGCAAGAACTCGTCCTCTTTCACGAATAAATAAATCTAGGCTTCTACTGTGCGTTCATTAACTTGACCATATTTTCTCATTTTTCCAAAAGGAACAAAGATGACCAAAAAATCATGCAAGAAAGTTGTTTGGCAGACATGGTGTCCTAACATCTTTGTGGCAGAAACAAAACTTAACGTACAGTAACTTTGTCGCGTAACCCCATTTTTTTTTTAAAAAAAATGATTTCAGTGTTTTTAGCATAGGTCGCTAGAACCCCTTCTTTTGTATTTTTCTAAATATCTGGTGGTAACTATAGAAATGAGGTCCCGCAATAAGTCTGATCTTTTAGTTCTGCACCAAATTGTTAGGTCACAGCTTAACCAAGCAACATAATCCACCGTGAGTTTTGTTCACATTAAGTTTCTTTTTTCAATAAATGGATGAAAATCAGTCAAAAGTTGAACTCACAGTAGAATTTCAAATTATTTTTATCGCGAACCGAGGCCGCTCACCAAACTGGGTAGATTTTCATTTAGAATTCCCAAGTATACAAAAGAGTTGCCATTGATTCCGTCCTGCTCTACTGCACAACATCACAGTGCATGACTGAATCAAAGGCAATACTCATTTGCGTACTTGAGACTTCTATTAAAACGTCTACCAAACTGGGGCATGGATAAACCAGTCTATAACACCTGACAATCTTTCACTCGTGACAGTAACAAAGGCTCTCCAGTTCCAACTAAAACCAAAGGGATCCTGAAGTGCTTTGTCCGCTGAATAGCAGGGGGATTTACTTGTGCATCAATGCCATTTATTTGCTTGAGTCAATGTAGTTAAGTGTATGTCCCTTGATCACTGATATTCAGAAAGGAAATTGAGATTCATTTTTCTTCATCTTCTGAAATGTGCAACCTTTTAACAATGCATATACCAATAAATGAGGGTAATTAATAAATTTATTCTTATTTTTTGAAAAAAAATAAAAAAATGTTTACTTCTGCGAAGTATGTAATCAAAATGAACAATTTTCCTTTGGATCCCATGGCCAAATAATAGTGTGGAGATTTACCTGATATCTGAATAATTTAACAGCCCAATAGAGAATGTACATTCTTAAAAGCCACTATCATTGATTGTTAAATCAGGAAATTAAAAAATCATCAAAATCAGATTTTTGCATATATGTACAGTATATGTATCCTAACATATCCGCAAGTTGATGATCAAAAGCAAGTGATAAGACCTATAAAGAAAAATCAACAGACATTTAGTCAATACTGTCCTACACAGACAAATACTAACACATGTGACTGATGGAGATTTGTAATCTTTTGAACCCTGCTATTTTTCTTCTTTTTCTGTCATCTTTCAATTGGAAAAACTAACTTAGGAGAATAGACCCGTAATCCTTCAATTTACTAACACTATTCCTTTCAAATTAACATTTTTTTTACTCTTTCAGGTGATCACCGATATGGTCCTTTTAATATACCATAGCAAATTTAGCAAATTATTTTACCCTTTTGTTGTAGACCAAGTTGCAGTGTCCTCTTTCAAGTCTTCCAAGCTTTCATGTTCCAGGAGCGTGACTGTGAATGGTCCATAATCACCAGTCCCAGCATCTGGCCAGAACTGAGGACAATCATGAAATATCAATAGATTCAGATATATTTATGTGTTAGCAAAGAGATCTCAAGACGATGTAGTGTCCTAATTTTATAAGTCTTGGTACTATTCTGTTCCATGAGAGTGACTGGAAGCTCCAAAAAATCATCAGCCCTGCATTTGGACAACACTGAGAAATGAAATCCAGAAGAGGTTAAGGATGGTCTTATTTTATGCTAATCTTTCAAATGCTGGATCCCCCAAGCAGCATCATAATTACAAAGCACCAAGTTCTATTGAATAGGGACAGGCAAACTAATTTCTTGCACACCCAATATGGTGCCAGATACAGGTAAATTCAATGATTGATTTTATGGTTTGGGCATCTGTTGAGTCACTTCCCAAGATTGGCAACAAAAAACATACCAAAAGCAGACTAAAACAGAAACAACTCCCACAAATATTTCAAACATATCATTATAGTGGGGGTTGACATTTTGATATTCATGAGCACTTGAATAACTTGGGCTCTTGTATAATTTATTTTGTCAGTAGAATTCTGTAGAATTATTTCATTTCATTTCATTTTATTTAGGATACATTCCAGGATAAAAAAACACAGAAAGAATACACTAAAGTACACTTAGTTCCACTGTGGTCCATTTGGATGAGCCTAACATACATAATGGTAATACGGAAAAGATTGCACAATACATTTTAACTATATACCGCATTCAGCAAGAAAGTCAAATACAAAAATAAAGTCATGGAATAGAATATATGAAGACACACAAAAGCCCTGAAAATGCAATGGACCAGCCTAGTTAATTAAACAAGTAAAAATGGCATTTTCATCCTGTAGCACTACATGAAAAAGGTGTTTCTTAACTTCCTTTTAAAGATGTCCTTTTGCAGCATGTTGAAGATTGCACCGAGGATGGGATGTGTAGTTTCCTCACTTCAATGGCCATTTTACATAAGTTTTTTTGACCATGTACCCATACATGGCTGGAATAAGGCAAGGGTGCCTGATCTAGTAGAATATCTATGAATAGGTGGAAGACTTATGAATACCATCTTGAAGGTACTTTGGGATTTTGGCCATTTAAAAACGAACCCTATGATTGAACAATGTTTTTGTTGAACTCTGTACTTGACAGGCAACCAGTTTACCTGCTAAACTCCTCAAACCAATATGGGAACCTTGGGGATCGATTTAAAAACACTCTAATATTTGTCGGGTTGTTTGAAGCCTGTTGTTTGTGTTTAGAGAGAGGCAGGTACCACGAACTGCCAGGCAATAGTCATAATGACATTGAATAAGGGCAGAAACCAAGAGCTTTTTGGTTATATACATTAAAAATGCCTTTTTCTATGCAAAATTTAGGCCTCGAGTTTGCTTTTTTCAAAACCTTGTCTGCAGTAATTTCCCCATCCAGAGATTGATGTAGGTCAACGCCTAAGTATTTTAATTAAGATTTTCGGAGATATACGTTTCATACCACATTTGATGTTCAGCTCTGTGCATTCGCAAGTTTACGTCTTTGTACCAAACAGGATTGACTCAGTCTTTCCAATGTGCAGGACCTTTATTATCTATCAACCATTCCTCAACAGCCTCTATTCCATACTGAGCCGCTTCCTGATGACACCCGCCGTCCATATCGAAACATCAGAGCGCGAATCAATCAGCTAAAGAAGCACGTTTCACTTTACTTCAAAACCATGTCGTTGACGTAGACAAGAAACACAATGGGCCCCCAGTATTGAACCCCTGTGGACCCGCCTTAACTTCCATAGGTTTGGAGCGAATCCCATTTACGTCAAACACCTGGCTTCTACCAGTTAGGTATATGAGTTCAACCAAGTTTTATTGAACTTTCAGCCATGCCAACTGCTTTCAACTGTACCAGCAAGATTTTAATGATTCCCCGTGTCGAACGCCTTTTGTAGGTCTAGGACCACATCCAGTAAATTTCCCCTTCATCCCTGCCTTCCTTATGTAAGTCCGACAGTGATCAGCAGGAATCGGTTTGAAAAGAAGGTCGGAAGCCGACTGAAATTTCATACATGATTGACTATCCCTCACATGGGTTTCAAACGTCACAGACATTCTCTCAAAATTTTAGAGACAACACTAAGGAATGGAAACGGCCTATAAATTGGCCAGCCTCTGTTTTTGCTATTTTTATATAGCGGCACCACCTACATTTTTCAAATCACTGGTAATATTACAGACAGAATTGATATTGATAACTATTAGGTAGAGGCTTAATATCACTGGTGCAGCATCCTTTGATGACTTGTGCTGGTATTTTCAACCAGTTGAGTTAATATGTTTCATTTTCCCCAATGATTTCAAAACACTCTCAGAAACCCTGGAAAGGTGAAAGGTATTTGTTTACAATTCATTTGCTTGTAGAATTTTGATACAAAGTCCAAGATCTGTTTCTACCTTAGTCCATTGGAGAAGCCCTGCTCACAAGGCTTACCGCTACGGTACAAAGAGTTTGTTAAATGTGTCTGCCCCCTTCCGCCCTGTCAAACAATCTCTCATCTATCTTCTAGGCCCACACTGGCCAGACCTTGTAGCACCCTTCTTACCAGCACCCATACCATTCAACAATATTCCAAAGATTTTTGGGGTTGTTTACATTGTCATCAATGTTGTCTTTATAGTATTTGCCTTAGCCCTTTTTTTTATATATTGCACACTATTTCTGAGCTGTAAAAGCCAAGTAACTCCCTTGCCAACAAAACCTAGGGCTACATGGTAAAAATTGACACTCGCGCAGCGCGACACGGCTTTTCTTATCCCGCAACTTTCGACACGCAGTCACTCTTACGATCGCGGTACATTGTCAAAAATTATCTTATCGATCGACACCGACTTTTTGGGAAAATTAAAAACCGAAGTACGACTTTCATAACTTCCGGATGCTTTGACACGCGCCACCCAACTTGTGGGAACAACTACAACTACAAGTGATAGAAGTCTAAGGACGTACGAAAATACCTTCCAAAAACGCGTCTGCCCGAGGCGGCCTGAGGGTCTTTTAGGTTTTACGGAATTCCCAAGACGTATCAGTAATATGAGTTAAAATTTTTTTAATCGGGTTAATAATTCATATCTATAAATGAAATTGTTGTACACTTGTATAAACCAGTGGAGATCAACTTCACTGCCCGGAGGAGCTGCCCAGCCTCGCCGGCCAGCCGCAGCCCATGGATTCTCTTTCAGGCATATGGAAAAATGACAAAATTTGAGCAATTTTAAAACACCTATCAGTTATTGTGAAGTGTCAAAATCTAGGTTTGTATTTTTTAATGATTTTTTAAAAAATATTTGGACTTATTTAAACTTATGTACCACGGTTTTGTTTTGTTTACTTATAATAAACAACTGATGCTTGGATGTCATTCAATCACGGGTAGTGTAAACTCAGCTGATTGCAGAAGAAAAAGCTGTTACAATCATCTTGATCGTGGTATTTACTTAACGCAAAATAATTATGTGATTAAAAAATACTGTGAATAGACCAAACAAAAATTAGAGATTTAGATTCGACTCTGTTTTTGAGTCAAGTTTTATTTACCAATTGTATTACCTCTTTGATCGTGATAGGGATTGTTGGGATATCCCCCGAAAAATCCCTGAAAAAAAATCACTCCCAATTTCATCATTACATTTTAAAGTAGGCCCTCAGCGTTACACTCACCCAAAAATGTTAGAATTCCATGTGAATTTGCCAGTTTGCATTGCATACTTTTTGATTTTACAGTTACTTAGTTTTAATATTCGCAATAATGAAATGGAAGTTCGAAATAGATGCCAAAAATAATTCTTCGGGAAATCCCCCTCCACTGCAAATTTTTTGTCAACAATACTCATTGCGAATGTTGGGTTGGTTCGTATTCGCATACGTCAGAACACCTATTTACTGCATAGCATGTCACAAATGGACAGCAGAAAGAGCGGAAAGAGTATACCGTCCCAACAAATGCAATTAGCAACACAAAATCAATCCACGCACATGCATTGAAGACAGTTATTGTACCGATGTCTGCTCTAAACTTTCTGATATAAATATCAATTTTGATTCGACAAATTTTTCAGCGCTTATTAATATGACACACTGCATTTTGGAAAAACAAACTGTAAATTGTTTCAAAACGAATGGATGTTGTAGAATTATGTTTTTGTGCTTAGCACTTGACGACATCGACCAGGTGCAGTGCACATTTTTCATTCGCAAACTTGTTCGTGCTCGCCCCGCGTCCGTTTACACAAAGCCTAAGGCTTAGGCTCTAATATTGGGCGTACAGTATTCAAATTGTACCCAAAATAGCTCCAAAGACTGGTGATGAATTCATGCCATGCTCAACGTTGTTTTAAGATGGCGATCAAGAGGATTCCTAAAACAAATCCCAGATTTTTATCGCAACTCAGATTCTAACTGATTTCTAACAATTTTCTAGCTGAAATTGGAGTAAATAATGCTAGCTTATCATACTCTAAAAAAAAACATAGCGTCGCCAACAAATCGGCATAGCGCTCTCTAATTTGTATTTTCCTGGACCCTTTGAGGCAGAAAAATCAAACATGCGATGCATAACGGATTGACATCCGATGGCACACAATATAAAGATCGACACGCGACACGTTGATGCTGTTGGCTAAAAGCGAACCGCGACATACAAGTGCCTTAAATCGCGTTAATCGTGGTAATTTTTGGCAACCATGTAGACCCCTAAACCTCCTTATAATAACATAATCATATACTGGCTTTTACAACAGCGCCATCCTAATAACTCACGGCACTGTTGCCTATATATGACTCTGTCGGCCAGGAAATCGTCATAATCATTTCTCTTCATCTATGCGACAGCTGCCAAGTGCCCAATCCTATCACACTTTAGATTGTAATAGGCCCCCTAACAGCTCCCCAACTAATGCTTGGGTCGATGAGGGACGCGAGATAATTGCCTTGCCCAAGTACACAACACATTGGTCGCATTGGACTCGAACCCACAAACGTTTTGGATCATGAGTTGGCCGTCTTATCCACTGGACATATCCACTGTGCCTCTTAATTGGTAAGTTATCGTCACCTAACCATAGAATTTCCTTTTAATCGTCTTCATTTGTACTTTTCTGGCATCATTCCAGGGTGCAGTCGGTTGTCACTATGCTGGTCACATAAACAAGCTGGAGTAAATGCCAAATTTCCTGGAATATAATCCAAATTCCCCACAAATTGCAACATTTCCTTCCCTCCATGATTGCAAAATTTCCCTGCACAACTTTCAATTTCCCTTTAATTCCTAGTATTTGAATTATTTAAAGGACAATAATTTCCCTCCAATATCAAAATTTTCCCAAGAATCTCATTCCCAAATTCCCACTTTCCAGGCATACTGGTCACTCTAGTGGCAGTAATCAGAACTTGGCCAAAATGACAATTCATCCTTGTTGGCAGCACTATAATGCCAATTTGACCATTTTGTTTCCCAAACAACTGTAAACATACCACAATTGCAATCCTGAATCGTATGGATTCAAATTCTTTGTAATTGTTGTAGTGACAACCCTGATAATTCCCTTCATGCCAACTCTGTATCAGTGCTTTTTTTCCGTAAAGGCTGCTCCGAGATTTCCCTATGAGGGCTCACTCATTTTTCAAACCACTCCATGTTTTTTTGCATATACATAATTCTTGTTTCATATACTAATCAACTGTGTGAAATACTAATCTCAAATCGAAGTCCTTCATTAATCACAACTTTGTTATAAATTCTTGATTCCGTAATTTTTTTATACACGGTATCCTATGGCCTGTTTGTACCGTGTATAAATGTTTACTGCATGAAATAAAAGAACTCTGATTCATCTCTAACTTTGAATGAAGTAATTTGGGTGACTAGCTATAATTACTACCAAAAAAATTATATGTTCAAAAATCTCTCTAAGTCAGCCTTTTAAAACAAAATAAAGTACATGTAATGACATAGCATGGTGGTGAAAGGTATACTGAAATTATGCCATTTTATTTGAGTATGTTTTGTATCTCACCTCATCATTAGGATCCATGGCATTGAGCATTACAATGCTGCTACAGTTGTAATCATACATCATCCTCCACAGGTCTAGCACTGTGTTAGCCATTGGCATCTGGGTTGAGATGAAGAGATCTTTCTTCTTGTAACCCTATTTACATAACATGTTTCTTGAATATTTTTCTGATCTCACCTCATCATTAGGATCCATGGCATTTAGCATTACAATGCTGGTACAGTTGTAATCATACATCATCCTCCACAGGTCTAGCACTGTGATAGCCATTGGCATCTGGGTTGAGATGAAGAGATCTTTCTTCTTGTAACCCTATTTACATAACATGTTTCTTTAATATTTTCTGATCTCACCTCATCATTAGGATCCATGGCATTGAGCATTACAATGCTGGTACAGTTGTAATCATACATCATCCTCCACAGGTCTAGTACTGTGTTAGCCATTGGCATCTGGGTTGAGATGAACAGGTCTTTCTTCTTGTACCCCTACAAACATAAAACAATGCATCAATTGGTCATGGGAACACAAACACACTGACAAACAGGCAGGCAATAATCTAGTACTAACTCTATTATACATATCTTACAAAAATGCATTGACACACATACACACACACACTCCCACACACACACTCTCTCCACTCAATATTCAATATAAAGTTTGAATTTAATATTTGCAAACACATATGCCATTTCCATTGATCAGGTCACATACACATGCAGATGTGGATTAAAGACAGAGAAACCTACACACTCCTCCGAACAGTGGCATACTGACCGGGACCGGGCAAGTTGCCCCTTCTGGCTCGAAAAAGCGGGACGATATGGACCAAAATATGCATTTTCATCCCTCTTCTTTGGGGAATTTTGACAAATTTCAGCATAAATTTGGGCAAAATTAAGGCGAATTAAGCAATTTTTGCGCACTATGCATGCATTTCATCAAATTTGGATTTAATTGGAGCAAATCACTGAGCAGACTTACAAAATTTGCCTCCTCTAACAGGACGACTTGGGAATTTTGCCCCCTCTGGATCGACTCCCTCGGTACGCCACTGCCTCCAAATAAGCTATAGACCAAAGGGGGAAAATTGGTTTTGTTTTTGATTTTTAAATGTGAGGCAATTTAGCAAAATGAGTGTGAAGTTGCTAGACAAGTTTTTGAGATATGGCCCAAAATAGATGCAGAGGGTAAAATGTGGAAATTACTTTCTTTTTCCCATGTTACTAAAAATCTTGTCTATCACCTGGTGAAGTTTTTTTTTAAAAATCCAACAAAAAGTGGGTCAAAAATTATATTTTTTCAAAGCTATCTTTATTGACTCAGATACAGAGTGCAAACTTTAAGCTTTAAATTTCCATTTTTTGTGTTTTTTAGGCATCATCATTCGAAATACTATATCACAGATTCCGCTACATGAAAGCTTAAATGTTCTTTAAGAAAATATCAAAAACCAAAAATGGATTTTGGTCAACTTCAGGCTTATTTTGCTTGAGCACATCATGAGCAAAAAAAAAAAAAGTGATATGTAAAAATTCCTTTGTACTATTGTATTTTTGTTAAATTTTTTACAGATATGTAGCCATTTTTTGTTGACAACTACAAAAAAAAACCAACAAATGTTGCTCATCACATGGATTAGATGACAAAAGTGATGCACAAACTCACATACTTACGTATACATGTATATGAACAACCCCTTTTGCTTACTTTAAAAGCCAGCACTGGCACATTTTTACAAAAATATGAACTTTCTTCATATTGCTATCAAATGGCAGTCTAGACATTGGAAGAATAGATACATTTAAACATAAAAATAACATACTCAAAAACGGATGTCAATACGAGTTAAAGATATCTAGGTAATTTGTGGGCTAACTTGTAAGTTTTCCACAACTTAATCTACCAAATGGTATATTTCACATGAAATACATGGACTACTATCATTGACATTAAACCACCAAAGGTCAAAGGAAGGCAAATGGTTGCATGCCATGAAAACATTGCATAGGCATGCGGTTTTCTTGTTTAAAACACTAAATTCAGTGATGCTGAATTAAGGTCGCCGGCGACATTAATTATGAAATCGTTACGTTTACCCATAGGACGCTGAGTGGTGTAATCATTCAAGGGAGGGTTAATGTATATAAAAGCTTTAAAACATGACAAAATATCAGTTTTGAAAAATCTTGAGGGACACCACTATTTTTCAATGTGCCAGTGTCTCTTTAAAAATTTCCGGAAACTTACAATCCATGTAGGAGCATTGATGTATGGACTCATGTCACCATCACATCTTTCTGTCATCAGATAGGGACGGACTGAATCAACCTGACAAAAATGAACACGAATAGCAAAATGGTGTATTTTAAGCTAAAGTGTTCCGCTGGCCATCTCCAGGAAAAGTTTATTAAACATATTCATCCTGTCTGCCTGGAGAACTAAGTAGTTAAAATCTCAAAACAAATTATATAAATCGTATATATAAATATATCGTTCTGATGCTGTCCACTTGGAAAGCGATGCGACACCTTTCGGACTAACAACCTATGTAACTATCTATCCAACTCTCTAACAGGCCTGGCTAAATTAATGGTAAGAGCCACCGTCATTGTGATTTACGATGTTGCCGGTTCAAGTCAGGACCAAGAGCCCCAGGGGTTTTTTTTCAACACTTGGTGCGCTGGCCATCTCAGGAAAAGAATAATCAAATATTCAGAAACTGTAGTCTATTTGGCACAAAGGCTCACATTATCTTTGCCATAAAGAAAATATACAGGGTGTCTCAGAAAGAATTACACCTTCTCGACTTCTCCTTTCCTAACTATAGGTGACCATAACTTCAAAGTAAGTATCCACATTTGAGAATTTAAAAAGAATCTAAAACCACAATACCTTTTAACATTTTAATGTATAAAATCACTCGATTCGGTTCAGTAGTTGAAGAAAAAAGCGATTATGTAACAATGTCAATGGGCACTGTCCTTCCAATTTTGATCACAATAATGCAGATTCGATGTTAACTACCGCTGATTACTCGTGTATCTGTTCAAGCGTCTTCTTTTATTCCCCAAAGAAACGGCCTTGTTTAATAATTTGTGAGTAAGGTGGCATTTTGTTCATTTTATTAAATTAAACACAATTACCGCGACAATGTATAACAAAAATCAAACAAGAAAAACCAAAACATGGTAAATAACAAGCATGCATCTGGATTAGAAACACTACCAATAAAATCTGTAGAAAATGTGAAATATTTTGTTGAAACCTAGGGGGTGGCACTGCATAGAATGAATTGAGAAGTTTAGTCAATACTTTCTTAACAGGTGGACTAAATTGAACAATAAGATTAAATCACAATAGTTTTTATTCAAATTAGACATCTTATTTCCAATAAGATGGTGGATTCTACATTTAATAATAAAGGCATGATTATGAGTGCAAAATTAAAATTCCCGCATTTTTACTGTATAGGCCTAACTCGTGTTATATGAAGTACTTGCCAGGAGTATAAACATTGGATTCTTTATGAACTTGAAGAGTTGATTGGTCGACTGACTTTACATTTTAATTTACGTTTGTTGGCATGCTGGATATACAAATACTGAAAAGCCATTTTACCAAAACGGAAGATCTACACATCTGAATCATTCTTAGAAACAGAAAAAAGGTGAACATTGGTGGTTGAAACGTTCTTAGATTTTATAAGCACAAACCTAGTTGAATATCAAACTTTACTTTGTTTTCAATATTAATTTCAAAAGCTATTCTAAAAAAGCTGCCTGATGCTATGACAATTAAATTAAATGAAAAAAGGAATTTGCCTGGATTGGCGACACCATGGTATTTGTCAAAACAATGAAGATGTCGCTGACAGTTCTCATTTTTCTTTATTTTTTTAAAGTGAAAAGAAAAGATGTAAATGTATTTTGTAATGTATGGCAATATTATATTGAACTGAGTGCAAAAATATCATTTATTATCTTAGTTTGTTTTAAAGAAATAAAAATGCAAAAAGAAAATGAAAGAAGTATTGTTTATTTCCGCCTGTTCCTGTCTGTATCACTTTATACAAAAAATTGAAGGAAGTGTCCATTTGACATGTGTTACATAATCGCTTATTTTCTTCAAAAACTACTGAACGAAATAGAGTGCTGTTTACATTAAAATATTTAAACATAGAATTGTCGTTTAAGATTCTTTTTAAATTTATCAAATGTGATTATCACTTTTGAAGTTATGATCACCCATAGTTAGGGTGTAATTCTTTCTGAGACCAAACCCACGAAATCAGGGAGGGGGGTATCATGAAAATTTATGTTAGTTAGGTGCAACATGTTGAGTATCTTTCTCTGATTAGAGATAGACAGATGAAGACAATAAACTTTTTAATGATTAGCTACCCGTCTTCCATCTTTCTTGCAATCTTACTAGAGCCACTTGCCTCACTGGCATATCAGACCTGCTTTTAAAGTGGGGACCCCAGGGGAAAAGGACGGAGGTGGGAAGCCTACACCGAAATCACCCCAAAGATATGCCACTGGTGTGGTCCACATTACATTTAAAGCTAGTTATTCTGCTGTGCTAGAACAAATTTTAGTAGTCCAAAATTTGAGCATCTGAAAAGAGTTTGTGTGCTTACTGTTTGATATAATAGAATAATCACAAAAAATAAGCTAATTAAAATTCATGGAATATGCAAATAATGCAGCAAAAAGTACACATGATATTGTGGACCACCTTTCTATCACCCTACCAGTTGAAATCGGGGATAGCGTTTAGTCCGCAGAGCATTTCAAAAAAAGGTTAACCGAAAATGTCTGAAAAATATGCCAACTAAGCTTCATTAAACTCTATTTGAATATGCCAATAATGCAGCCAAAAGGCACAAATGATTATTGTGAACCTCATTCATCACCTACAAGTTGATATAAAATTGGGTCGATTAAGCCCAATTAATTGGTCGAGCATGAGTGGACATAAATAGGGGCGAGACGCAGCGAGCCCATATTTTTAAAACTCAGCGAGACCAATAAATATGGGCGCAAATATCCAATTTTATTTATCATGCGTAGAATCCAATTATTATCCAGTACTCGGACAGCTTCAAAGCATGATAATGAAGTAAAACGGGGATAGCGTTTAGCCTCCCGGGCCATTTTTAAAAAGGTTAACAGAGTTCATAGGACGGACATACGGAGGACACACGAAATTGGATTAGTATGGGCTCCATGAACATCGTTTAGGCGACACAAAAACTCAACAAGGTCTGGATGGTACAATGCATGGCAGCCTCTTCAACCAACTAATGAAAATACCGTGAATAATGTACTTAGAGAGAGTCCATCGTTAAAAACAAAACAATGTTAGACTACAAAAAAAAGTAGCTGGACTATTCAGAAACAACTCTAGTTGGGGCCTACTACCGTGTTCCATGGCGACCAGCATTTCATGAAACTAACTCACACAAATCCAGTTCCCTCACAGATAACAGTGAATGTGAACGCATTTCTCATGTATTAAAATTACATATTTTAATCACGCCTTTTCTTAAACCTTAAAAAAAGAGTCAAATTAAGAAAATAAGGTATTGATGACTCTTCTTACTGAACCAAGTTCAATACATTATTTTAAGTAGAAGAATGAGGCCAGAGACTGAGGTCTTCCATGCAAAATAAAGGTGTCGCGGTTTCATTTTGGCATTAAAGAGAGTGCCATGCAGTTCCCAAACCTACCTTTATTCTCATTCTTAAATCAGCTTTATAATTTAAGGTCATCTTAACCCAATTTCACGATCCTTATGGCTTAAAATACAACAAGAAAGGTTTTTCTTGCATCACCCAGTGAAAATCAACCAACCCGTTGAACGCACCGAACATACACAACGAGACGCAAAGGTGGGCAGGCGCGCCGCAAATGTGCAAAATGCGGTATGCGTGAGCACTTCACCTCAACGTAAATAAGCAGCGCACACACATGGGTTCAATTGTAGAACTGAAACTGTGACTATCACAGCCATGGAAATTGCTTACATTTTCACAGCTGTTTAGATTAATACTAAATGCTATTCATTATTGATCACTACCTGGTATACTATAACCTGATCGAATCTTGCCGACACCATCTGGATTTGTACGGCACTCGTATTTTCTCTGGACCAAAGTTTGGTGATGTAAGGTTCACAATCTGTACACATCATAAAAGTTATTATTAACTTATTATGGCCTTCTTAATATCACTCAGACCTAGGGGAAAGGGTTTATATTAAAAAAAAAACATATGTATCATGAAAGACAATGATTCACTGAAATTTGGTTCATGTGGTGCAGCCAGTTTAAATATGAAGTGGTCTGTCTGTGAATCAGAAAATTGGTGACACCACAAGGCGCCGCCGTTGGCGATTATTGATAACGCTATCTGCTGCTTATCCATGCCATCTGCCATACTGGTATGCAATCTGCCACGTGACTCGGACATGGCACATACCTGGTTGCTGGTTGCCCACTGAATTATGGGGCCGTTGTTATGTCCCTTAGCTGGCGAAGTATGGGCAGATTCACAACCGCGGAAGATCCAAACGAGTGTGATGGAAGAACGTGAAAATTGATTTATGGGAATCGGCAGACAGTCAATTCCCATTGATGTTGTTCCCTGATCAAATCATAAGTAGCACTTAGTTTCTTGTTCCTTGCTATACGGTACTTAGGTATGAAAAACTTCTGATGTGCCTCTCATGGACAGGTAAATTATACCCGAATTATGCATGTACCCATAAGCACTGTCAGAACCAACTTCTATCTCTGCAGAGTGGACTGCATTTGCAGTTGCGGCTTTAATATTTGTGTCTAGTGAATAGGGAAACACAGAACAATTGAACTACAATCGGTGGATTTAATTCTCGGACAGAATCAAGCATACGCAGCGTAAGGGGCGTTAAAACGGCCAGGGATATACACACATAGCAATGCATATGTAATGGTCAAAGGGGGGGGGGGGGGGGGCATAAGCACTGCATAAGCTGACGGTGCTTCAGGGGTGTGCGTGTGAACTGTCCGCGATATTAAATCACAAAACATAGTATAACGGACAGCCGAGCCCAAGTCTATAATGGATTTTTTTGGGGGGGGTGTGCCAACTCATTTTTCCTACCTCATATTCTTCTTACCACGCAATGTCTACCAGTCTCAGGATTCTGTTGATGGAGTGACTTCAACATACTGGCAACTACTGACTTCTATGATGTATCCTTGCAGAACATTATTCCTTCCAGTATAGCATCATGGACAAATATGTACTGGTCCTGTGGAACACAAAAATCAACTAATCAAAATCTTAAATACCCTTTTAAGACCTGTAGCTTCTGTATAGTCATAAACTAAACATGAAGACGGAGGGGGGGGGAGTAAGGGAAGGAAGATACCGTGCGTTCACGAAACATTATACGAACGAGTAAGAGCGTAATACCTACATTTGACCAGTGCATTGACTATTTATTTATTCAAAAAACACGACATTTAAAATGAAAAGCGGACCTTCAACATGGGAAAGCGGACCGTTCAACATGATAAAGCGGGACCTTTGTCATTTTTTGGGGGTGCTTATTGGGGTTTCACACCAGGGACCTTCCCCATATAAAACCCTAGTCATAGACATGGCTCTATGTGCTTCGCCTGGGTCTTAAAATGTCACAGGTTTTTTCTTTTTTTAATTCAAAGTTAATGGATTAGTTCATTCAATATTCATGGCCACCCTTCAGAACAACATGAAAAATCTTGATTGAGTCCACACAGAAGCAATAGTCTAAGATCACTAGTTTTTGAGATAAGCTTCCAATAACTGCAAAAATCACCAAATCATGTGTTACCCTTACACATAATCTAACAGGGTGAAAAGAATAATGAACTAGAAATACACTAATATGTGAAAATTAAATTCACATAATAGATGTTGAAAATGAAATGTCACCTGATTTGATATATCAGACAAAAACATCACACATCAGAATTTTTGCTTGTCTGTCACATTTAGAAAAAAGACTTATATGGAAGTCTCTAGACTTTCCTTCACTTTTTAAGCTATTCCTGCAATTTCAAATAGTTTGGACCTTTTTGATGATCACTGATGTGTCTTTAATTACAAACACAGCATGATTATAAAAGTCAGTATGCACTAAGAAATTCAAATTTTATTTACACAAAATATATGGTGTGTTTTTCCTTATACTTTGCATGGAAGCTGGAATCTACTTTATCTTTGCTCACTCTTGTAACTAAATAAGAAAAAGGCAAAATATATTGACAACTTACATCTGTTTTTGTTACCATGTTTAGGTCTGCTGTTTCTCATACTGAATACAAGGAATAGTAAGGGAAGGAAGACAACGGGCGTTTCACGAACAGTATCTAATACTAGAATAACGTAATACAGTAGCATTGTGACCACGTGCATTGACAATTTATTTCAAATCAACGACAGTAAAATGACAAGCGGACCTTCAAAATGAGAAAGCGGACCTTCCAACATGATTAAAGGCGACCTTTGTCCATTTTTTGGGGGTGCTTATTGGGGTTTCCAACCGGGACCATTCCCCCAGATAAAAACCCAGTCATAAGACAGTGTCTCTATTGCTTCATCTGGTCTTAAAAGTTTCAAAGTGTTTTCCATTATTTTATTCAAAGTTATGGATTTTCATGGCCACAGTCGTAATCAACATGAAAAATGCCTTGAAATTGAGTCCACAAAGCATAGTCTTAAATCAGTAGTTTTTGAGATAGCTTCCCCATCTCAAAAATCACCAATCATGTTGTGACCTATACAGAATCTAACCGGGTTAAAAGATTTGGAAACTAAATCAAATAATGGATGATGAAAATTAAATTCACATAATAGATGTTGAAAATGAAATGTCACCGATTTGATATATCAGACAAAAACATCAAAGATCAGATTTTTGCTTGTCTGTACATGTCGAAAAAAGAGAACTTATGAGAATTCTACATCAGAATTATCCTTCACTTAAGCTATTGCTGCCAATTTCAATATTTTGACCCTTTTTGATGTATCACTGATAGGTCTTTAAGTACAACACAGACAGGATGTATAAAAAGTCAGGATACACTAGAAATTCAAATTTATTTAACACAAAATATATGTGTGTTGTTTCCTCATATTGCTGGAAGGCTGGAAATTACTTTTAGCTTTGCTCACTTTGTAAAACAAATAAGAAAAAGCAAAAAATATATTGACAACTTACATCTGTTTACCATGTTAGGTTGCTGTTTCTCATACTGAATAACAAAGTGTAGATATCCACTTGATTCTTTGTTTCAGCTAGAGCCATCATGCCATATATAGCAATTATGGTACCAGTACGCCCAGCACCAGCACTGAAATGATACAAATGTCAGAAATAGTCAACCTCATACTTATCATGCATGTCTTGCAGTGATGGTACCAGTACGCCCAGCACCAGCACTGAAACGATACAATTGTCAGAAATAGTCAACTCAGAACTCATCATGCCATGGATTGCAGTGATATGGGTACCAGACGTCAGCACCAGCACTGAAAGATACAATTGTCAGAAATAGTCAACTCATAAATCGATCATGCCATGTATTGCAGTGATGGTACCAGTACGGCCAGCACCAGCACTGAAACGATACAATTGTCAGAAATAGTCAACTCATAACTTATCATGCCATTATTGCAGTGAGGGTACCAGTACGTCAGCCCCATCAATGAAACGATACAATTGGTCAGAGTTCGTCAAAATATAACTACATCATGCCATGGACAGGCATGTGTACCAGTATACCAATCTACCAATCACCAGTACAAATTATACTACTGTTAGAGTGGACAATTCAAACACCATCATGTCATGTATGGCAATGATAGCACCACCTACAATAAAAGAAATGAACAAACGGTCTGAGTTCAAATCATAACCCCCATCTTGCCATGTATATTATGATGGTTGCAAGGAAACTGAAATGGTATAATTGTAGAGTTAAGGCCCATAAGTAGTGAAATCTACAGTGAATTTGCCATAATCTTCAATAACAAAAATATAGTCACTCGCTCAACCAAATGTAAACCTGTGTGATACATGCATTTATTTTAATGAAACTTTAGATATTATGTAAAATTAAATTCGCCACATTGGAATAATGAGCTGGATTTTTTCCATGGTTGCCATTGGAAAACCAGTCTGCAAGCCCAGTATAGCAAATACGTGCATGTTAATTTAAAAAAAGTATGATACGATATCAAAAAAATCTCTTCATTGTTAAAGAGAGCATATCTTTCTTTAACTTTGGCCAAATTTGGTGTGAATTGGATGTGTAACTGGTGGAGTTATGCATATTAGCCAAACTATGCAAATTGAGAAAATGGCCAACAAAGATTATCATTATTTTACATTTATGTTGTATGTGATATTTCTGAAAAAACATGTAACAACCAAGTTACTTGTGGTTCTATAGGTAGTAATTATTAGTACTGTCTCCAAAAACATTGAGATAATTATTTCATGAAAATATAAAACTTTTATTAAAAATTGTAGTAGGGATTTTAAAATCCACTATTTAGTTCTTTTATGGTTGAAAGTGATCATTTTTTTAATTGAGAATATTGAGAAAACATATGTATCTACTTATTTTTACCAACATCTCATTTTTGATGGTTTGGTTGATTTTTGCGAAATTTCAACTCGTACTTTGGGGCCTTAAGGCGACAAAAAAACCCCGTTTTATGGGTGGGAGGAAGTTTCAAGAAGGGTCGGTCGGTTGATTTACCCGTGGAGGTTTAAAATGGCCTCAAAAAATTAGAGGGTTAATGGCTGAATATTTTTACGCTTAGATTTAATATTAAATTCAAAGTAACACCTAGAAACTGTTACCATTACCAAACCCGTACCTGCAGTGTATGAGCAATGGTGCCTTTCTGTATTGATGTTCATTGATATCCTTGATGACATTTGAGGACTGGGTGCATGCTTGGGAAAAGTCTTATCAGGCCACAATGTGTAATGAAAATGCATAACTCCCTAGCAGCTCTCCATGAAAGGAAAAAATTACCATGTAACTTGTTTTTTTTTTTATTTCTTTTTTATTTACTCACAAAGCAGTATTGCGGAATGTGAGGCGGATTCGGCCACCCACGTTTAGCAGGGACAAAACGGATTTAAACTTGGTTTTACTTTATTACTCTCCGATATTTCAGAGGGGAAATAAGGTACCTCCTGTTCTTCATAAGGGTCAGTCTATGTGAGAACAGGGGGGGGTGTGGCGGGGGGGGGGTGGGTGGGTGTGGGTTGGTTAATGCTAATTATCATGCTAATAATATTAGAAGTTTCATTGAAACATTTTTAAATGGTTTTCGAGAGGTTTAAACTGTGAACTAATTTTGGAGCTGAGAATGACGACAATTCCAAGAACCAAAATTAAGTAACATCTTCAATTTAAATCAACCCAGAAGAGCAAGGACAACAAACTCACTAGGTTATCACACTTTAATTTAGAGAATAAAGGTATAATTTTGGGAACCGGTAATCGCTTTAAGGACTAATTGAAACCAAGTCGATACCATTATTTCAGGCAGAGTTCTTCCACGGAAAAATAATGGTTATAATACGTTTTTTCTCATTCTTAAACAGCTTTAACAGTTGAGGTCATCTTTAACCCAATTTCGATACTTTACGGCTTAAAACTAAAACAAGAATTTTCAAGAAAGGATGTCTCAACACAGCACGAACTATTGAACAACCTGCATGTGGAACGCAACGATCATACACAACGGATCATACCGCAAGAGATGCAATGTTGGCAGGCACGCCTGCGAATGTAGCCAAAACCGTGGATTATGACGCGAACGCTTCAACCTAAAAATATCTGTCAATACGCAGTTTGCGTACTACTGGGTTAGTTTGTCGAAGTGAACCCGGGCATGAAATGCTTACATTTGCAGCGTTTACAGAGAATACACAATAACAACGACAACACTACACAACAATTGTGTTATGAACACCAGACTGCACAGCCTATCACACACAGTGAGGGTAAATAAAACAAGTGGGGATGGAGATGATGGACAGTGATCTGCCATTTCATGGATATACCATACAAGTATCAAAAGCACAATTACTTTTATGTGCGACGCACCTCTTTGTTGAGGGTAAATCTTCTAATAATGTAATACTCCTCATTATGTTAGTCATGTTCCAACACAATAGAGTGATGCCCATTGGTGATTACAGGGAGCATCCTTTTCAGGCCAATATTTGGTACATTTAAGCTACAAGATATAAAACGCACACTCTATAATTAAAAATTATTTGCAAAGTCATGCTGATTTCTATGAGTTAATAATCTGACATTTTCTTTGGCACACCATCACAAATATCATATGGTCCCATCCGTATCAAACTGACACTATCATTCACGTCTAGCCACACATGCGGATTTTTACGAAGAAAGGAAATCTGGGGGTAGCTGGTTACCCTGGTAGAATGAAAAGAAGATATACTACAGGTCGTTGGCTCTGGGGAGTTAATGGTGGCCATCCAGCACATTGACTTGATGGTGGGTGTGGATGCCCAAAGGCTACGCCAAAAGGAAGATATCAGTCAGCATCCCACAATGATTGCTTCTAATGGAGGTTTTGTTATTCAGGTACTGAGGATCGTTAGAGATCGAAACACTTGACCCACTAATATTCTAACAGTAATGATTACAAACTTGCATTTTAAGACTGTTCATCTCTACGATTCACATTGACTATCTGTACAACAATCTCCTTGGAAGTAATGCATTGTGCAAAGCTACTGATATCTCTATTGGCTAGGCCCACCACCTAAAACTGTGGATTGGTGCAGAAGGGTCTATCCGGTTCAATATTCTTTTTGCTCCAATAAATCCTTGACAGCCAGTATGATGGTGTGGGGGAGGGGGACAAAAACCAGATTTAAAACTTGGTTTATTACTACCTTATGTTCCATATTCCAATTGTCATATCCTCTTAACCTTTCTTCCTCAATTCACATGGATGCCATACCTATCACTGAATGTTTTTTGCCAAACCATCCTCCAAAAATTCCCTATTGATATTAATTTGGAACTGTAAAGAGTTGTACATAAAATGAAATGGTTAGAAACATGTATTTGGGTAAATAAAAGGGAAATTGTTAGCACATTATGTTCTCAGGAATATCAATTTCAAAGACATTCTTAATTGAAAAAAAGCTGAAACAGTGTTATGGAAACTTCGAACTACTGAGTTCACCAGGGTAGATATGGATGGAATATTTAGTAATTCTTTCTCTGGAGATAGCCAGCGCCACACAAGTGTTGAAAAAAAAAACGTGCGCTTGGGCAGGTTTCGAACCCGGCGACATCCGTTTATTACTATCACGATAGTATCAGAAAATGGTATATATTTACAGATACAATTTATATTTGTGTTGAAATTCTAACTACGCTAGTTCACCAGGGTAGTTTATGGATGATATTTAGTAATCCTTTCTAAATAAGATTCATCCATGTCCGCTAGGACGGCGAAGAAGGACACCTTGGAACTAACCCTATAGATGCTATCTATCGCTCTTCTACCAACCCCGTCTTGATAGCTCAGTTGGATGGAGCGCAGTGCTATGCTAGAGATACAGAGGTCGCCGGTTCGAGCAATGGGCTTTTTTTTCAACCTGGTACGCTGAGCTATATCCAGGGGAAAGAGTACTAAAGATTCACGCCCTGAAAACCGTACCACACGTGCCAAGGCAGTGACTAGCAGGGGGCACCCATTTTGGATATACGGGAACAAAAGTTTCACTACTAATTAGACTGTAAATGAGAGAACGCTTTACTTACCCTGCGTTGCAATGTAGGCCTTGGGCTTTTTGTAATTCCCTGTGGAAAAAAAAAAAAAAATATAAAAAAAAATCAATTCCAGTACATATAAAAGAAAAAGATCCCATAGACAGGCTTACTATTAAAGAGACACAGGCACATTTTCAAACAAAATATGACAAATGTCTTCAATTGCTCCTCAAATGATAATATAGGACTTCGGAAGACTAGCGACTTCGGAAGAATATGGATATATTATGCATAAAATATCCACAAACATGTAGGAGCCTTTAAAGGCTCTTAAGCCCAATTTTTAACACTTGCGTCATCCCCTGGTAAGATGGCAGTATGGAACTCAGAGACCTTTGACCATGACCTTTGACATCATGCACATATGAGGGAGCCCCTATTGACAAGTTTTAAGGGTCTTTAAGCCCAATTTTAAAACAAGGCAGTTCTCGAACCACAATGTCGCCTGGTTGGCGATCACTTGCTTTATGATGAAGTGTGGCAAATGATGATTAGAAAGAGAACAAATGCATGCGAGAACAGTGTTATGCAAAATTACAAGTTTTAAGTAAAAGGGCACAGTGTTTAGCCAGCGAGCATTTTAAAAAAGTTAACCGGTCAATGTATGAAAAATGCATCACGGCTGTTGGATGCTAGTGTGTTCTGCCCATCGCAGTTTGTTAAGATGGGTTCAAGGGTGAAATGAGGTCACCAAGCTGACTGGTTACAAAGGTCACATGGGGCACCAGGGTCACATGGGGCACCAAGTCAATGAGGTCACAAAGGGGAGCACAGCATCTGGCCTTGCTCCCAGTAGCGATATAAAGAAAGTCGTCTGTCGGGCAAATGGGGTAACAAATCAGATCAAATGGGCGGGTAACAAAGGTAGTCAAATGCGGGTCACTTGAGGGTAACATGGGGTCCAAAGGTCACCGGAGTCACAAAAGGGTCACATGGGGGCCAGTCAACCAAGTCGCCACACCCTCACCCTGCCCCGACGACTTCCACCCTTCCCCGCCCCCGACACACCCCCAACCCCCCTCCCGGACACACCACCCCCTCCCCGTCGCATCCCACCCGGACTGCTCCAGGACACACCCAATTGTGAATGGGCTAAAGGTGACGTGAGGTCACCCCAAGTCGTATGCGGGTCACAAAAGGTGCACATGAGAGTCACCAATTGGTAACAAGAAGTCACCAAGGTTACAAGAAGTCCACCAAGGTTACAAGACATCACCAGGGTAACACAAGGTCACCAAGGTCAATGAGGTTACCCCGCCCCTCGCCGACGCACTCCACCCTTCCCGACGACACTACCCCGGGACCCCACCAGATGACACCCCACCCGACCCCTCCTGATCACACCCCACCCCCTCCTGAAGCACCCCACCTCGCCACATTACACCCCACCCTGGCCCCCTCCCCAACACCCCACTATCCCCCTCCTGATTTACACAAAAAGATGTTATGGTATAGTAGTTTCATGTAGCCAAAAGGAATTTTGCATATCCGATGTACCATTTTAGCGATACAACAATTATGCCTATTAATTAGCTATTTGCTTACCTAAGCCGCATGTATCAGGGAACTTTCAAAAGGCAAAGAAGATACGCACCATACGGGTTGTCGTGCAGTGAAGGAATTTGCGATCGAGGTACCGTTTCCAAAATATAGCGATGACGCTGATTTTTGGCATTCAATTAGCTTCATTTGCATATCGTCGCT